>JAECUM010042194.1:0-21008 GCA_016617855.1 Megalonaias nervosa
TTTGTTGTTGTTGATGAACTGTCATCATTTCTGGACAAAATTTTGAGGAGGACGTGTCGTTTAGAAGCAACATATCCCTTGAAAAGGTTCCAGGGGTTGTGCTTTGATACGCTTGAGTTAGCTAGAATACATGTTTACAAATAGAACATGGTTTTGCTTGCAATGACCATTCGTGTTCAGTTTTAATATTAGTATAAATTCAAAAATGATTATCTTTCCTAAAAAGACAAAGAAGTTCATCTGGTCTGTTAATAAATATATCTATGGAAAGTTCATAATTTGTGTGGCTCTAGAATAAAATATATATGTTATGAGATCAATAGGCAAGATTGAAAAATACATAACTACTCAGATAATATATCTGCGGCGTAACTATATCACTCTGGAATCGAAAGGGGTCTCTTGAAATCACTTGTATCTTGAATTCTATTGTCAGAAGGAATATACGCTGTCTATGATGGTGAATTATATAATTTGATGCCATCGGGGTCCTAAATATGTTTTCTTCACAATCATCGAGACCTAGAACCCTAAACTACTCGTTATCATGGTTCCTTGTCTTGTCAGGAACGGACATATGAAACTGATTGTTGCGTGGGAAATGCCAGTTAGAATGTTATTTACCATCAAGCGAGCATTTGCATCTGTCTCTTGCAGTTGTGACTGTTCATCTACAGGGAAGAAAATACGTTAGATTAACGCTGCAATCAAGATTTGCCTGATCCAAACTAAATAAATTAAATTGTTGGCAAAAATTATATATATATATATATATTCACACTTTTGAGACAATTTATTTCATTATTTATAATAACATAATTAAATGTCCTTTCGTTAGACAAAAATTTGGACATAAAAGATTCTAAAGTCAACATCGGTTAGGTTGAATTGTTTTTAATAGTTGCATTTTGAAAGTAACCTTTCATGGACCAACTAAATACCACCAGATTATTTTCTCATCCTAAGCAAAAGCCCACAAACTGAGCCAATAGGCATTTCTCTGTCTTAATTTTAATGCATCTTTATATTGAATGTAGGTAATATTCGTAACTGCTAAGCAAATCTCGGGAAAATATAAGAACAATATAACTTTATTGTCTTAGGGACTGCAATAAGATGAAATAACTTTCAATGTCACAGTTAGTGTAGCGATACCTATAGCAACACACTCTGTGTGTGTGTGTGTGTGTGTGTGTGTGTGTGTGTGTGTGTGTGTTAGATACTAGCAGAGCCATGTGCATTGTTATACCAAAGCAAATATGATCAAGAAAAAACAACAATGATATTACTGGCATTGAAATTAATTTAAAGTGTCGCCTAAATATGTTTTAAAAGTAGAACATCTAAAAGGTTTAAACGTCTGCCTCGATTTCCTTCCTTCTGCAGTGTGTCTGTACCAAACTATAAGAATTATAATGACTTTTAATCAAGATGTCAAGTAGCATGATTTTCTTCTTCATAATTCAATAAACCTGTAACATTCTTTATTTTTAGATATTTACCTAAGTAAATAAAACAAATAATAGTACAGTGGGTTCTTTTTAAGTGCATAGACGGTATTGGAAAATCCATTTACACGTTCCTAATTTCGATTCTTTCTATTCTGTGTGTTTCACCAAAAATGTCAGGGTGGAATAACTTTGATTTAGAGTCAGTGAATGCATGCATGGGGTATGATTCACGCTTCTGTATTTTCTGCATTGTTTGTATTAGGTTCAGATATCTTTTAGTAGTTGCAAGTTAATTTGTAAACCAGCTCATGATCATTATGGAGAACTCGAGAAACTAAAATTATCGATTAAATAACTTTCGATGAAATGCTGACCGAGGAACATTTATCTTTAACCTATTTTATATTTGTGCATGAATGCCTTTTTATAGCTAAAGGTGCTTAGTGTAAATTGTAGTCCTCAGACTTCTAAGTGTGAATAAAGTTAATACTTTGGTAGCAACAACCTGCGTTTAATAAATAATGCACGTTACGTACAAAAGGACGAAAAGTATAGTATATGACAAAGAAAAGAATCATGGGTTGCACAAAATGAAACAAATCTTTGTTGTACCAGTCATGATAATCTAATGACAGAGCAGCTAAACTTTCTAACCCTTAAAGTGGTTTACTGCGACAGGTAGTTAGATGGCAATGTCATTATGCATAGTGCTCTTTGTTAAACAAACTAGAGCTGGGAGAATATTTTCCAAGTAAGACCAGCTTCCTTGTTGCTTAGTTTTATATGGTGGAGTATAACACACTTCATCTTTTCCTTCATATTTATACGTTTTAGACGAATTTTGTATTATATAAAATCGGTGAGCAAATTCCACATGATTAACATGAAAAATCACACTAACGGCTTGTTAACATTAGTAATCTGCAACGACGGATATGCAGAAATATGAGCTAAATTCGATTTATTGTATTTTTGAAATGTACTACGTGATGCTACCGTCTTTGTAATATATGCCTTATAAACATACGCCCAAATATTCCAGTGAGAACAAAATCTACATCACTGAAAAGTGACCAAACAAGGTAACAAGACATCTATCGTAACCCTCGTTATCCGATTTGAGGCTCTCCCCTCCAACTGCATCTAGCATCTGATTCTTGTATATATAGTTAGATAGATAGAGAGAAAGAGTGAGTGAAAGACACGGAGAGAGAGAGAGAGAGAGAGAGAGAGAGAGAGAGAGAGAGAGAGAGAGAGAGAGAGAGAGAGAGAGAGAGAGAGAGAGAGAGAGAGAGAGAAGAAGAGAATTTTATATGTTTTATATGAATATTCGAAGCAGGAATCAAACCCGTGCCACAAGAAGCCCGTTTTTATGCACCAGAACCCTAACCTAAATAGATGTGCTCTCCTCGCAAAATGCATGATGGAAACATTGAATATAAGAACCGGATACGCACTAAATCGCTCGGCAGACGGAATTAAAAACTGACTGATATGCAGATTAAACTTACTTCTTTCCTTGTTCCTTCTATACAGTATGACAGCTGCAAGTAAAATAAGGGGCCATATAATCTGAATAGCGATGACGGCCGCAATCATCGAGTGTAATCCATCTTTACTGACATCAGTACTTGTTTGAGTCTTACTGCCCCCATTATCTGGTTGTGGCGTACCTGTGTAAACACGAGGCCCATGTGGGCTTAAGATCACTAATCTGGCTCACTTCATCTTAGTACCAACAAGGAAAAGCAGCTTTTCAAAACTGCACTAGAGGAATAGATGATTTAGGTTATGTTTGATCCAATGCTACTGAATAGGTCTAGAGCAGTCGTTCAACAGTTTTACATTTTAGGTAACAGTGGGGAGATTTGATGGCGCACCGGCATGATTTGCACACATTTGAACAGCAAGCTGATTTCTGTCAAATGTCTTTGTAATCAGTTGAGGAGTATGTGTACTTTGGTTTTTTACAGGTTCTCCTTTCAACTAAGGGTGACTATTATTTAGTTGCATGTCTGTAAGTCTGAGTAAATGTTAAATATTTCGAAATTAATAATAATTCGCACAGGAAACGAGTTTAGAAGCGTATTAGCATCCATAAGTGGCATAGTGGGGCACTTTACGGACAATGGGAATGTCCATATAAATACCCCCCCCCCCCCCGGGGCATTTTACTGACAATGGGAATTTAACATGGGGAATATTGGGCCTGTATACGGACAAGGGAAAGTTGGGCCTGTATAGGGACAATAGGAATGGAACAGGTAGGGTGAGGTCACGGTACAGGACATTGGCAACAATGTTGCTATGGCTGACCTCAATCGGGCCAAACAGCAAACAGTGACAACGGTGGAGGGGGGAGGGAGGAATGCGGGTGGCGGGAAAGTTCAGCTAGTTCAGCGGGTGGCTGGTGGCGGGTAGCGTGTATGGCGTGTGGCGAGTAGCAGGTAGCGTGTGGCGGTGAAACTATACGAAGAATAACACTTGGCGGGGTGGTTAAACAAACAAACAAATAAACAAAGACATACATCTATGGCAAAGAAAGTAAATCTTTTCGAGGCAATGGAAGGGCCTTTGGGTACTTCTATTTTCTCCACTTCTTCCACCATCTCCTCACTTCTCTATTATTCCCTTCTTCCTCTTTTCATTGTCTGGTATCCAGTCAGGATGTTCATATAGCTTGATCCAGTTTTGATTCAGTCTCTCAAAGTCCTCTTTTCTCTTTCTGCTTTCTTTTCCTCTTCTCTTATCCCGGTTATCTTTTATCTTCTTGACCTCTTCTTCCAGCACCTTTCTCATCATTTGTTCTGCTTTCTTTAATTAGTCTAATCCCCACTTCACAAAAGACCACTCTGTGAAATTCAATATTTCTTGTTAAACGTACATCACTTTGACTAAACCATCAAGGGCCTGCTTCAATGTTACCACTCTAACATACTTAGGCTTAATGAAGCCTCTTAACTTTTCCACTTCCTCCTCTATCATGCCTTTAACTAGATCCCTGGCTACTTTCAGAATGGTCACTTGACTTGTCACAAAGTCTAGGCTACCTGGATACCTCCATTCATCTTCAAGCCTTTCCACGACATAGGCTGCATCCATCATCCAGTACCAGCTATCTTTCAAGTCATTGAATAGATTCATTTTCCAAGGTGTTGGCTAGTCAACGCTGGGTAGCCGGACTGACGACCGCAATGATTTATATACTTGAAACACGGACGTGAAGGAAAACATCCCTTACAATAACTTCACATAGTATATACTATCCACACAGAATGGGAAGAAAACAAAACACCATATCTACTATCAAATAACCCAATATCTACTATCCACACAGAAGGGGAAGAAAAAAAAGCCCATATCTACTATCCACTCGGAAGGGAAGAAAATAGCCCATTATATACATTCACATCAATATCTACTATCCATACAGAAGGGGAAGGAAAAACCCCATATCTACTATCCACACAGAAGGGAAGAAAATAACCCATTATATACTATCCACATAGGTATGCACTCACAACAACACAAAAACACACAGACTAACAAACGTACGCGCACGCACACAAACACACAAATATACACACCAACAAACATAGGAGTAGACATACAAACACAAATACACACACCAACAAACATACGTGCATGCATACAAACACACACACACACACACATATATCAGTAAAGGAGTCAGTGTTTATAGTCACACTACTCCACATTCACACAAATTGGTAACTTGAAAAAATCTCTTTTCTAGAGATCTGGTTAGCTCTGAGAAGGGCTGTTTCTTTCTGAGCTCCTAAATGCACCTAGTTAATGACCTAGTTAATAGACCAGGGAGGTCTAGCACCATAGACACAACGGCGGCTTCAGTCCTGCTCCCAATTTACATTTGTTCGTGTGAGCGCTGAAGGGGCTTGACTGGCTTCACTCTCCCAGTCTTCACTTTCAGGGATAGTGAAGACTTGTTACCTCTGTCTTCTCCTATACCACCCACAGGGATGATGAGATCTCCTAATCTCCTCCTCCCAATTGTCTGTCTGGGGAACAACAGGTCCTTGTGCTGGTGGTAGAGACTGTGATGCTGGTACTGGCAGTGGAGGTGTCATCACCTCAGACTTGACCTCACACAGAGGTCTTAGCATGAGAGAGGCAGGATTCTTTTTTCCTTTTCTTTTTTCTATTTCCTCTTCTCCTCCTATTCCTCTATCCTGGCCTCCTCCTGTATCGCCTCTATAGCCAGTCCGTCAAGTAGGCGCCTGGCATACTCCACGTGCATTTGGAGTCTTCTGTTACTCATTTTTATGTTGACTAGTCAACGATGGGTAGCCAGACTGACGAACGCTGCGCTTTATATCCCTGAAGTACGGACGTGAAGGAAAACACCCCTTACACCAAAACTCACAATACCACTATTACCATAACCAACAAAAAAAAAAACCATGGAACGCGCGGACCTAAAAGAAACACTCACGTTGACATTTTACTTACAAACACATACACACAATCAAACTAGTCAGAGAAACGAAGTGCTTATAGACACACTTCTATCTTTTCCACATAAACAGAGAAACGAAGTGTTTATAGACACACTTCTATTATTTAGCTACAAACAAAAATTTTGGCAATTTGACTAGTATCTCTTTTCTAGAGGGTTGGGTAGCCCTGAAAAAGGATGTTTTTTTGACGGGGAGTTATAACAATCTTTCATCTTCTAAGATTGCGTCCCCGTTTGGCAACAAGCTTTCCAACAGGATAAGGTCTACTTCTTCGGAAAGAGGAGAACTCTTTCGTGTCTACACGGCAGTCGACAAAGCCTCTGTCTAGCTCCTGCTGAAGTTGCTGCTGCTGATGCTGTTCTGTCTGCTGTTTCTGAAGTCTATACTTCTCCGTCCACTCTTGTTTGCCCTTTCTTGATTTCATCTCTGAAGAGATCTTCTATCAGGTCTTCGACCACTTTCAACATCCTGACATTCTCTATTTTATCAGGCTTCGGTATCAGGTTTTGTCTGACTCTATGAAATTCACATAGGCTACGTTCAACTTGGCTAGTCTTGAAGGCATCTTCATAGGAGGATGAGTCAACAATGGATGGTCAGACTGGAGACTGCCTCGCTTTATATGACTCAAGCGCGGACGCGATAGAAAACATTCATACGGTTGTTTAGAGTCGGAACGCTATGATAGCTGATTTCATGGTGAGGGATAGAAAGAACTCAAAGAGCATAGTGGAGTTTTGTTTTTGAAAACAAACGACAAATACATATTTTTAAAACACAACATTTTTTATTTAACTCACAAACAACTAACAATTCATATAAAATCAACACAGGTTTTACTTAATTAACAAACTTTTACTTAACTAACAAACAAGTAACAATAAAATAATTTTTCAAACAAACTATTTTTGACAAGGTTGACAATGTTGTGAAGTTAAGTTAGACTTCCACTGATGGACGTTATTGGGCCATTGATGTACACTACGTTTCCTAGTCAAAGAGAAGAGATAGCAATAACGGTCACAAAACCATCGATCTACTTTTTCATCGTTTCTAGAACAGTTACGATCAAAATAGTCACTAAAGTTTCTAAGGGGTATCCAAGAGTGCGTTTATGAACGAAATACACACAATATTGTCCACACACCTTTGAATCTGTGCCTTGTAATTTCACATTATTGAATCGTGTCGTCTGGGCATTTCTTCTCATAAAGTCGATGATGCCATCTTCCAAATGTGGTATTCCACACGAATCAAAATACTCTACATATTTATCTTTAGGGAAGTAGACTTTTGTCCGTGTTGATGATATAAGCTTGACGGACTTGAGGTTTGCGATGAGGAAGTTCATCTTTAGCACACTCGACAGGGTTCCAAGAAGAGGTATACGAACTGTTGTTCAAAAGGTAATAAAGTTCTCAGGTATCCATTCTTTTGTTTTGATCTGTTTTGTTTTGTTTTCTTGTTTTTAACAGGTAATAATAAGTTATCAATTCAAACCCGGCTTTTTGCCTGAAAATCTCTGACAAGTAAACGTCTATTAGCTCCGTCTTCGTAATCCGTGCCAAGAGAGATTCTATGCGACAGATCTCTAGAGCAGTCAGTGGAGGGCAGGAATGATCACGCAAGCCTTTATGCCACTGATGAAGCACTGTTTCTTCCGAGATGAGACCCGAAGCGTCTTCCAGATACTCGTCCAATTCTTATTCTGACTCATCACCAGACATATATCGTGTTGAATTTGACATCGCAATCTTTCTTCAAAACTTCCGTAATTTTATCTGCCAGGGGTTTAGCAAAACAGGACACTAGATGTTGTTCTTGTTCTGGTCATCTGGGCATGACCACCACGTCCGCTTCGTCTTTGTCTTGGGGTTATGTTTCCAACATATCCTCCCATTCCATTTCCACAGATTCTCCACCATTCAAACAAGGATAAGAGTCTTCCATAGCTTCTAATAGTCTAGAATGACTTCTCTCAAACTGTTGATTTCTATCATATTATCCAATTTGGAATATAGGATGACGTTCACCGTTTCATCTGGGACTCGGCTTGCAAACTGAAGTTCTACAAGAATCTGGCCGGATTTTATAGGGCAGAAATGTCCCTCCTCGCTGCCTTGGTCAGGAATGGAATCAAAGGCACACAAAGTGTAACCTCCTGCATAATCTTCGTACGAAATGCCGTGGCTGGTGTTGGTTCCTAACTGCCCGGTAGCTTCGTACAGGGACATGTGCGATCTCAAGTAATTCTTCTTGTCAAAGTCAGGTTCGAAGAGTCTCTGGTACACAAGGTCTTGCCATCGCGACTGACTTCGACTTTGGACACGCCAAAGTGGTGAACGTGGAAAGGTTGCATTCTCAACAATACCAATGATTAAACGTTGAGGTAACTGTCCTTGGAACAGATGATCTTTGATCATGGAACGCTGACCCTAGGGAATGGTGAAAGTTTTCATTTCCTTTCCACGCGTCGTATCGGATACTTGGCAGCCGTTCTGCTCAAAGTGCGATTGATGTCGTTGCTCACCTTAGGTAACCCTTCAACGCGTCGCAAGTTGAGTCGGAATTCTTCGAATTTGGTTTTGTTATCGGCAGTTGCAGCCATCAGATGGAAAGTGGCACTGCTAGGATTCAGTCTCAGACGGACAACCATTACGTTCAACAAATATTTTTCTTGCAACCACATGTCCAAATGCAAGCGATCCATCATTTTTAAACTACGACATTTTGCAACTGTCTCTTGACGTTCAAAAAATCCATCATTGTCTTTATCTATCTCGTAGAAATTCCCCGCTTCGTCAGGTTTCCATACCACACAAGAATCCAGGTGAGTGTTCTTGGCTTCTGTTCCGTATGTCAAGAGATTTTCCAGTTACTCTTGGTAAGGGTAAGTATCCACACTGCTGCTGACCAGTTTGTTATTCAAATACAAATCCACTCCTCTGAACAAGAAATGCATGGAATTGTTGACGGGGCCTACATTATCATCGGTGTCTATACTGCTACCGTTCGCTTCGGTTACTTTCATTTTCAAGTACAAGTAACTGCTATTCAGATCGATGTAATCTTCGGGCTGTCCTTTATTTCGAACTCGATGGGAGCTGAATCCGTCAAAGAGGAGATGGGATGAAATTCTACCCATTGGGATTCTTGCATTGTCATCGTGGTGGGCGGCATAGCAAATAGATCCAGTTCCGACTTGGAAAATGCGCAAGGCTCTCGGTGCATCATTTTTCGTTCTCTCTCTGTTTCTTTGTAATAATCAAAAACGTCTCATTCCCGAACGATTCTTCTTTTCTTGGTCTCTCTAGCTCTGGGTGTGTGAAGTTCTCTGAAGGGGTGTCTTCGTCGTCTCTTTCTGCCTTCTTCTTGCTGTGGTGTCAGGGAAACAGAAATGACTGATTTGGCAGCGTTCGGTGCATTCATAGCAGTTTCTCGTCGGTCCCAAATGCCTTTGCCCGTTTGAAGCAAGACATTTTTGCCTGCTCTCAAGAAAGCTTCTTTGGGGTTTTGCTTGTCGATGATGACATTTTAGAGAAATTCTTTGCCTTGCGTCAAAGCGGCATCTTTCAAGGCGTGCAATCCTCTTGTCAACATCGGTTTCAAAACGGGAGCCACCGAACGAAACACCGATTTCAACATATCTCCCACACCATGTCCTAGATGTCAAGCGACTCCTCGGTGCAGAGGATATATGACTTACAAGTTGATAGAGAATCGTTTTCGAAAATGGAGTTTTACTGTAACTTTCCCTTTGGTGAATGAAATATTTTGTCCCAGATCTCCTTTTATAGTAATGTTGACAGTGTCGCAATACGACTTACTGACGGGCAAATAGTGAGGATGTACAAATTCGCGGTGAACGTGTTAGGTGTTTCCACCTTCCTTGTCAGCGTTCGTGGCAGAATCCACTTTGAAAGGAATGACACGCAGTAACGGCACGGAGGTGCGTCACACCACGTTGTACTCCACCACATCTCAGTACACAAAAATCAAATTTAGTCCTTGATTCAGTTCTACCGTGAAGCGAGAATAATGCCCAAAAGTATTGTTGTCGCAAATAACTGGTAATTCGTTATTCTTGATCTTATTCGTTCTCAAAAGAACGTCCCCACCCAAAATGGCAAACAATTCAAGACAAGATATAATGGCCAACACCTTGCTCTCCAAATATTTTATCAGTAGGCGATGAGCCACTTTATGGTACTCGATGGTGACACTTTTGCCGACGCTCTCCAAGGCTTTGCCAAACACTGCCTTGAACACGTCAGCAATCGTGTTCACCAAATATTCACCACTAAATTAATAAGGGGGGGGGGGAGAGAATTATCAAGTTGTAAGTCCACTTTTGAGTTTGGGGGTCCTTTATTTTATTAGTATATTTCACATTGGCATCCAAGAATATTTGCACTTGCTCGTTATGAACTTCCAATGTAAAAAGAGTTTAGCTTTTCGACGATTTTTTTGATTTGTGAATGATTTTGACCAAAGCTACTTTGTGACCCAATTGAATGGCCTAATGTAATTTGGCCGAGCAACAGCATAATGTTTTGTTGGGAAACACCTCCAAGGAACTGTCACTGGGTAACGTTAAGTAAAATTGGTTATTCATAGTTCCAGAGTTCTAGTGTCCGAGGGGTCGCTGAAAGTCATAGCAGTGTCTAAAAGAGGATCGTTGTTGTAGTGGTGACTGTTGGGAGGGTGACTGACGTTGGGCACAAGGCTCTCGTTGTTACAGTTAGAAGAGTGTTCCAGGGACGGATTGGGGAGAAGGTAACCGATGCAACTGCTCAGTAAAATGGCCCACAATTGTTTGTCTCCTTGTTGCAAACTCAAATTGGCAATGGCAGCACCGATGACACAATACACCACAAAGATTTGACAGAAAAAGACGATTTGCGTTTTAGGCACACGTTCTCCACACCACACCCACAAGGGTTGCTTTTGTAGATCTTGCACAGAAGAACTGTGCGAAGGAGTGGTCGCTACTGTAGTAGATGAGGCTGTGTTGAATGGTATGATGTTCACTTCTTTTTACAGCCGATGACTTGCGAAGCGTCGATTCACGAGTCAAAACTGGCAGGATATCATTTCCAACGTACCTTGACTTTTTTGACACGTCGTTTTCCCATTTTACGGGTTCTTCGATCGAGAATGCTTTCGATGTCGTACACTTTTTATTCTTTTTTTTGGTCAGACGTTGTAACCCGGGCAAGTAAAACGTTCCTTTTAACACGTCCCCGTTCATGTCTTCCAATTTATAGAGGGCAGGATGACGGCCGCGCACTTTTCCAGTGACACAAAACAATTCTGTGGCCCAGTTGTGTAAGTAACCTTTGTCGAAAGTGCGTTTGGTTTTGCCAATCCACACCCAATCTCCCGTCCTCAACACTCTACCTTTCTTGGGGACAGTCACACTTGGGCAAATACCAAACAGGCGCTCAAAGATGGTCACTTTGCTGTAGGGAGTCACTTCTTAGGAAGCACATCCGAAGCGGCGATGGTAGGATTGGTTGTACGCTTTTACCAGTTGCGACAAGACCTCGATGTACTTGAGAGTTTGTTGACGCGTAAAATATTTCCACATGCGTCCTTTCAATGTACATTGAAAACCTTTCTCGATGTTGGCTCTGGTTGCGGGATTCTCGGTGGTAAAAAATGAATGTTTCGTTTCTTTAACTCTTTTTGGAAAGCTTGGTTCAGAAATTCGGTGCCTTTGTCGGTTTGTCATCGCAGAGGGTGACGACCACTTTGTTTCAACACAAGTTTGACGTCTGGCACTAACTCAGTGCTCGATTTGGAAGTCAATGACCGACCCAGACAAATTGGAAAAAGATGTCGATGACACAAACGAAGTATTTCCAGCCACGAGTGTAGCTTGCCAAGTGAGTGACATCGGCTAAATCGGCTTTCGATTGATGATCGAAGACCTCCACTGGGTTGCGACTTCTGGAACATTTTCGTCCAATGGGTTTGTGCAAGGTGTACGTGGCTTATTCTTGTAACCATCGTTGCATCTGAGGTAAAAGGACACTTTTCAGTCGCGTTTTGGCAGCACGATACAATTTCTGAACTCCTCCGTAACCTGCAGGATGGGATGGATCTTAGTAAATGCTGGCTTTTTAGTCGGTTACCCACTCTTCGCTGATGCTACTCTGGATGTGGAGAAGTGGTGGTTTGGAAACGGCTTTACGTGTCCGATGTGCCACGGGTGTAGAAATCGAGGGTAGTGGTGGTGGTGGTGATAATGGATGGTTTTGGTCTTCTTTTCTTTTTTCACTTCTAGTTTCCATTCTTTCTTTTCGACTTCTGTCGAGGGAGGAGTCGACATCATCGTTTTATGCAAGCTTTAAGTTCTTGTTGGGGTGCGGGGGAAGGAGTCAACAAGGACGCTGCAATCTTACTAGGAATGGGAGCTACTGACGGTGTTTCACAGACTACTCGTTCCTCTTCTTCCTCAGGCATCCGTGGTGCTGCATGTGTCTTGAACGCTGGGGTGAGGTGGCGTGGGGTGGTGATGGACATTTCGTCAAGGCCTTAAAATCTTTCGGAGTTGGTAGTGCAGTTTCGTCTAAATCGTTCTGGCGAAAGAGTTGAAGTCGTTGCAACAGTTGACCATACCGTTGCGAGTATTCCGTTTCTGACAAATCGCTGCGCTCCATCAACGATTGCAATTCGTGTTGTAACTGGGATATTTCGGTCAAAAGAGGATTGGGAGGTAAATGCGTGGTCCGTTGTTCTTGCCAATTGTGGCATTCTATCCATCGTTTGTAAGGCACTAAAGCCAGTTTTCGTAGTTTCATCTGATTTCAAGGGTCACTTCTGAGATCTTTTGACTCCAGACAGCCTTTTTCTCTGCTTCGTCCTTTTTATCTTGGACCTGTGGGTACAAAACTTCCCAGGACTCCTTTTAGAATGGCTCCCGCTATTCCTTTGACAAGAGGTCCTATCAGGGGTAACAATCCTCCGCGTTGCACCAACATTTTTTGCTTTTGAAGAATGGGTATTTTCTTTAGGACCATTTCGCGAAGATCGTGTCGACGTTTGGCTAAGCATTATTTCTGGTGATTATGCAAAGGTATCGTTCCTTTCAAGATATTCAGACAACATTCGCTCAAGGTATCGATGACATCTTTGGAGGTGGTTTAAATGAGTTGCTTTCTCACAGGTGGCGGGGCCTTGAACAGGACGGACAACACGTCCCAATGTTTGGCTAAACGAAGAGGCAGTCCTTTCCTTTTCTTTCTTTTTCTTGTCAAGAGAGTGGTGTGTATTTCGTTTAGGGGACATCTGTTTGGTTCAGGAGCAAAAATACATTGAGGTCCATCGCTTGACATGCTTCCTTTTACCTTATTGTTGAGCTGGTGGCGGTAATAGATTAAAGCCTTTGAGAATCTATGATAACAAAAGAGGAATAAATGTCTTCCCTTTTGGTTGCTCTTCGTTTTCTTTGGATGACTAAGTCTTTTGAGGAGTAGATGTCGATGCTTGGCTAAGTGTTTTTTTTCGGATAACAAGACTATCCTTTTCTTTTTCCTTTTCCGTTTTGGACAGGAGAACATCCATGGTGTGCACTTCTTTGAGGGGACATCTGTGGGTGTTCAGGAACACAACAACACTGATGCCCATCGTTTGCCCGGGACTTTTTTTAAAACTGGAATGCGACGACACTGATTGTCCTTACGCCGTATCAACTTGATGACAGGCATGACACGTCGTGGAGGGATTCTCAACGGACTGAATCGAGAGAGTTCTCACTTGGATAAATCCAGTAAACTCTGTAACATACCCGATCTCTCTTGGACTTTGATTTTGAGGGTAGGTACTTTGTGAGCAGCTGCCACTGCAGCCAAAGAGGAGGAGAGTGTCACCGCTAGAGAAGTTCTTGGAGACACGGATTTCCATTGTTTCATCAAATTAGGAAGAACGGATCTCAAATTAGGCTTGGCTGGCATCACCAGGAACGGAGAAGTGAAAGAACCTGAGGCTACTGGAGACGCTGTCACCGTCGCTGCAGGTGTGATTTGCGAGTGTAAGGTTGCACCCTAGCCGAAGTGTCTATGTTGCGGGTAGAAGCTATTTTCTTCTGGGCTTTTTATTTTCTGGGATCTTTTCTTTTTCTGTCCCTGTGACCTGGTCTTAACACCACTGCTCTTTTCCTCTTCTGGGTACCTTTGGGTCGAGGAGTGGCTTTTTTTGGGGAGGAGGACTTTTAGGATGTTAGGATCCCATTTTAAGAGGGAGCTAAGGATGACATCTCCTAGAGAACCGCTACCTTCAGATTTCAAAATGATTTGCCTTTTGCTTTGAGTGTTGATGGGGTGATCTGCCAATTGCGTCAAGGCTACTTTGTGTCTCTTAAAAGAGCTTTTGGTTTGATGTGGAATGTGAATGATGCCTTGCAGTATTTGACGTGCTGTCACCCTAAACCATCGTAAGACTTCTTTTGGGCTGGCTTGAAGACACGAGCACGTATTTGTGGATTTTTTTTTTTTCGCGACTGATGCCGTACAAGGCACGAATCAATTTGACGGGAAGATGAGACTGAATGGACCTCATGTTGACGCTGTGTGAGACAAACCAAAAGTGTCCGAGGATTTTATAGACGTTTTCGCTGTTGTTGTTGTTGTTGTTAAGTCGACGGGGACGTGTACACGACAGGTCCTCCGTCTTGGCACCAGTGGTGAAACAGATGAGTAAGAATCGCAAATAATCAGGGGTGGTACGTTTTAAATCCACGAGTAAATAGGCGTGTGGGGTTTGAGTGGTATCGTCGTATGCATTGGTCAGCCAAAGCCTTCCTAACTGTTATACAACACTTGCACTTGCGATTTATCTCTAGGGATTTTAAACAATGAGCATTGAGACTAATGGTGCGATGGGCTTTACTTTGTTGAAACAGATTTTGGGTGATGTAAATGGCACTGGCATTACGATGACGCCCTTTGCGCGTAAACCACAGTTTAATTTATTTTTCGTCTTCTCCTAACATGTTGTCGGAGATGACCAGATGTGTTTGACTGGGGTCAGACATGATCCCGTCGTCTTCGCTAGGAATGCCTTCCATAAATAGAATGGAATCGCCTTGACTTTCTCGCAGAAGGCTGTACGCCGATTCCTACTCTTTGTAATACCACACAATACGTTGAGGTGGACGATTGACCAAATGATGTTGATGTTTGATCAAACGTTGACAAATGCGGTTTTGCCGGACCCAGCGGGTCCGGCATTTAACATATTAAAGGGATGGCGAAGATACAACGCCTCCCAGCTGTGACGATCTAAGTTTTCGTCGATGACTTTGAAAGAGGAAGAAGAGGAAGCAGAAACAGCAGAGGTAGCCTTAGTGCAGGTAATATCACTTTTGACACGAAGACAGACAAGACAAGGCAGAAATTTTTATACTTTTTTAAGGACACGTTTATTGCAATCTTTAAATGTGAACAACACGAAAGACAAAACTACATAAAAGCCACATGGTTAAGTACATGGAAAAAATAAAAACGACGAAAGTACGTTATAAACAAGTCACTGTACAACATTATTTGGTGACGAAGGTGTGGCATTCTAGGGACAGTGTGTAATATTCTTAGTCTCTACACTTGACACAGTCACACAAGGGCCCTCCCAGAATGGCCTTTCGGGAATGTCGATGACAATCCTCTCCTGAAGGGAGTGGTTTCCTCGGTGACGGCTTCTTCTGCCACTGTAGTTATCACAGATTTAGAAGATACGTTTTTCATTGGACACTTTAAATTCACTTTTTCCTTTGAATGCATAACACAGATCTTGGGCAATGTAAGCCACTTCTTTTGTCCAAGCCTCGAAACCACAACTTTTCCAGTCACGTATATCTTTCAAATGAGAGTGTAAGTCACAAACTATACACACATCTTCGTAAGCGTCCGGAGTGGCTAAAATTTCACAAAGAAACTTTTCTTCAAACAGAGGTCAAAAAGTTTGCAGATGAAAGCGCAACATTTTAACAGAACCAATTTCTCGTGCCCATTGAAAAGAAACACCATTATGTTTTTGGTGGTACCTCACAGTACAGATCGTAAAGAGTCCACAAGGAATTGACTGGTAAACGAAATCCCAGAAAGCAAGTCACTTGGACACACAACACACGTCGACCCCAATTCTATAGGCACATTTCTCGTAATAAGTGTTGGTAATCCTCCACAGTTTGAATACTGTCATTGATTTCCTTCTACGGCAATTGCTGTATCACTAATGATAAAAGTCGTGGCATGGTAAACAGTTTTTATACCCTCTTTTGTCGGAGACAATATGTGTACTTTTTGCACAGAGCGAATTCAAATTTCTTAGTCACTAGTTTACACATCACATATCGCACAGAATTTTCCTCTACAGCCAAAATTTGATAGTGTAAAAGAGTTTGGTAATCCTCTAACTCTTCCTCTGGAATTCGTTGTAGTATGGCCACGTTGTAAGCAGATGGATGTGTAGCCACCATAGTCTTCTGGTCTTCGTCCAGATGAACAATATCTGACCATTGGAACGCTTTCACCTGAATCAGTCCTCTTGCAACATTCCGGTACCAGTGGTATAAACATCGGTGACGTAATGGATGATATTGTTCTTTGCATTTCACTTGTATTTTGACCAACTCTCAGTAAATGCGTTCTCTGAAGTCCACAGGCAAACCACAAATGTCTTCTTGTCAAGTATCCATCCAGAGATTACTGGCGTCCTACTAAAGGTAGGTAGTGACAGAGTGGAGACCATCGAGCATGATACAGGAAAGATTATTCTTTCTGCTCTCACTGGTGAAGTGACACACCGCAAATGAAGCACTTGACTTTATCCCCTTTGCCCAAGTAGATAAAAAATCCGGCTCTGGCTAATTCTTCGGGGATAGGTCCTCCCAGATACTTTGGCCATTTTCCTCGGGAAGTTTGGAATCGACTTTCAAAGTCGCACTATTCAGGCAAACGCACAGGGAACGAATATTCGTCTTTCACAGGCTCATTTCGATGAGGGTACGGTGAAATCCGCAGGAGTTTCCACAGTTTTGGATGACATCCGTAGGGTGGTAGACGCATGGTTTTGCGCCGAGGATGACATTGACAATGAAAACCAGTAAAGTGAAAAGGTGTATGATAACGAGTGGCATCGCTTTCGCATCCGTCAGGTTTGACATGCATACCATCACTTTCCATGGAAGGTATGGTAGTAGTAGTCACAGCAAAATTCCCATGATGTGGTTCTGAATCGGTGAGGTCACAGCGTACGGCATCCCTGCCATCGCACGGCACAGCATAGCACTCCAGTTGAGAATCACCGAACTCGAATAGTGTGGTCTGTTTGTTAGCATTCGTCTATTTTGCTTGGTGTTGGTAGTCACAATGAACTATCGGTCTTGGACGTTTTCCCTTTTTATACTAGTCGTAATGAAGTCTCAAGCTTGTACATTGTTCATTTTTTATGCCTAGTTTTGGAAATCTTCCTTTTTTTTCTTCCTGGACAACGGTACTACCTTCTCTAAGGTACCGTCATACCTGTACCGTAGTGTAATGGGTGGAAAGGCCATAGAAAGGTCAGAACAGTGCGGAGACCATCGAGTATGTTCCAGAACAACTGAATCTTTATAGCTACATCGATCCATATGCAACCTCAGACCACAACTGAATAACTGTACTTCGTATCCCAATCCAGTCTCAGGTTCCAAGTAGACAAATCATGTTCTGGCTAAAACATCTGCAGTAGGTAATCCTTTCCTATCCGTGGGCCATTTTTTAAACGTTTCCAATCGACTGGCACAATTACAACAGTCAGGCAAGAAGACAGGAAAACGGTATGGCTTGAACTTGGAGTTCTCCGTGGGTCTCTCACTCGATTCTTGCTGTGCCGAAGTCATCCTTCATGTTGGTGGCTATCGTCTTGGAAGGATTTTTATACCAGTGTGTCCTTACGGCAAAGTGAAGTGAATGGGAAGCTGCACTCGCTTCTGGTACACGATTTGATACACTTTTTCCAAGGGTCGACTGACGATTTGCTGTGTGAGTAAACGTACAATCTCGTGCGGTTCGTAGGTGGTCACTCTAAAATTTCGATCCTCTCCAGACTGCAAGGCTTCTTTCAGCACGCCAAAGTTCACCACTTGACTGGTGCAATAATTGAGAGTCAATCCTTTCACTTTATACTCGGTGCGCACTTCTTGTGGATCTCGGTATTCGTAACCGTACATTTTTGGGACCGTCACTAGCAAAACCTAGAATCTAGTCGTTGGGGTGCTTGTCCGTCCCGGCTCCTAAACGGTCTCCTTCGATGTCAGGGTGACGGTGACCCAGGCGATCGATGTAGATGCAACTGTCCGTGTCAAAATACAGCACACGATCTCCTAACAGTTCTAAAGCTTCGTACAATTTTAAGCTAGCATGGGCTGTCACGTAGGCCGCAATGATGACATCTCCAAATTCGTAGGCTTCTACAAACTCCAGTTCTTCTTCGTAATTGAGAAACATCAAATCCTCACGAAGGACGTCCACGTGTTTCATGCCTTCAGTTTTGTCGTGAATCATCTGGAAGCAGTAGAAAGGATCAGACAAATACTCCGTCTTGAGTAAAGACGGCCGTTGTGCCCTTTTGCCCCACAAATGATTGAACATCACTCTGGCAAACGATCGCCTTCCTTCGTTTTTCTCAACGTGGTCCAAAGTGATGCCTTCCTGTTCCCAGTATTTCTCTTTGGATTTCTTTTGGTCTTTTTGAGTCTGGCACCAGGTAGGATATCAGCTGGTTTCTTGTTTCAGTTTCAGAAAAGCATCCATGTAGTCTGCGGAAATGCCTTTCTGAGTCTCGTTGCTCTTGTGGTATTGTTATATCTTGGGAAAGTGGTAAATTTCGTACACTTCTAACAGTTGGTACCGCAGATCCAGAGCTTTAAACAATTCCACGCTGACCCACGTTCCCGTCAAGGCGCGTTCTTCCTGGGTGTGCTGACAAGGTTGATCTTGGTTACACGTTTCGGCACAAGTACGGCACAAGGGAAACATCAGTTTTCCTTGGCAAAGGTGAGGTAAAACGGGATGGTACAAGTTCGTAGGAGGCAAGATTTTGCACTTGATTAATCCTTCGTCTTTTTGATGTTGTCCAGGTCGATGTGTTTGGTCAGCAATTGTGGAAAAGTGACAATATTTGCACACGTCAGGATACAGCGAACACACGTCCAAGTATTTGATTACTTCTCTTTTCGCCGCGTCTGCTTGGTACAGCGAACAGGTGGCATTTGTCCGTCGTCCGTACAAATTGTCTCGCGGGTTCAGTGGGTCCACCAACTTGTAACTTTCAACGATGCGTTTAAACTCGGTTTTCAAACGGTGATCGTACTCGTTTTCCCACATTTCCACCAGTTGGTATCTTGCTGTTCTAACCTCAAACGCCGCTGACAAGAGGCCTGGTACAAGTCCTCCGTGGTCTGTTGTAAAAACTGATTTTTAGTGCCACGTTGAGGGTAATAGTTGGGACATCCGTGAAATAAGCAACCATTAAACTTGTACACGATCATGGGGATTTTTAAGTCCCAGCCATCCATTGAATACATTCCGATGGTCTTTTTCGCCCCCTCCTTTGCGGGCATGTTGGATCCATTTGTCTTCCTTGTTGCACAAGTAATGTAACCAGCTTAGGGCTTTGACAGAATTGATCGTTTGAGGGCTTATGACAGCCAGGGTGCTTTCGAGCATGAATCGCTTTCGGTATACCAAGGAATACGCTTTGGCAATGGTGCAGGCTTCTTTCAAACGATCAATCCCTCCATGCTCCATGAACAGTTCTCGAATTCTTCCACAGCAACGCCGTAAAATTTCCAGGTCGGAACGACAATACTTTAACATTTCTTCCTGAAAGTCGAAGCGGTCCGAGGAGTGAGAGTGGTACCAAGCGTAGAAAGCTCCTCGTTGTTCGGTGCGCATGTTGTCGGGGTTGTAGTAGTGAGCCTCATGCAAATGAGGTAGAACGGCATGTTGATAGGCTTGGGTACTGAAAAAGTGCGGCAAATAGCCTTTGGTCATTTCTGTCATTCAAAACGCTTTAGGCATTCGGCTCAACGGCATGGCCAAGTAACTCACCGAATCTTTAAACTGCATTTGTCCCGCTTGCATGGATATGATTTTGGCTTCGGTCAAAGTGACTTTAGGACGTTCGATGCCATGTTCCGTATAGTATTTTAGAAGAAACTGCCCATCGTATGCCGAGAAATTGTGAGCCATCACCGTGGCATGGCGATGACAATATCCGTAATGTTTGCTGTCCTCTTGACTCCATGTCTCGTCGATGGGGTCTTAGATCCATTAGGCAAAATCGGCCACCCTGTTAGGTCCCCAAAAGACTTTTTCACGTCCTCCAGGAAACTTGCTGAAGCGGGGGCAATGACTAAACAAAGACTCTTGGATGCACTTCTCGCACGCTCAATGAGCCACGTTGAAATTAGGAATGTGATTGCATGTCTCTTGCATGCTTTCAAAATCTAAAAAGATGAAATTGCCTTTCTTCTGGTCATTTCCTCTTCATGTTTAGAATGGTATTTTTGAATGTAGCATTCGTTTTCCAAGCCCACTATTTGGAGACAAATGTGACATTGTTTCTTTCCTCGACATACGTGCGCCTTTGCATTATTGGTAAGTATACCTTGTCCATAAGTAGGGCACAATCTCAGGAGTTGACAAGCACTTTTCTGCTGTGAACCTTGTGTCTTTAGATGCTGTTGGTAACAAGTAGGGCTGACAAAAGAGCGCTTACAAGCAGGACAATGCAATTGTCCTTGTCCTTCGTCGAGACTGTTTAGAGGCCAAACATCCTTCACATTTCGATCCACAATGCTTGTGTTGCTCTCGATTGTTATAGCCATAGTCACATTTCTCACAGTAATAGCTGTATCCCTGGAATCCGGTGATACTTGTAATGGTATCGAAATGTTCATCGTGATGATAAACGTGAATGTATTTTCCGTCTTTGAAATTTTTGCCTCGAAACAACAGAGGTCCACGCACTTCTTGAGGGTGTACTTTCAAGGTGTAGCGTGGAGCCAAGA
>JAECUM010042195.1:0-14473 GCA_016617855.1 Megalonaias nervosa
AGCCCTACCATGAAAGTACCTGAGAAATGTGGCTTGAAGCTAAGTTGAAGAAGACGTAATGACAAAAGGTAGTTCACAATAACCGAGTTTATATGTTTTTATAAAATGTGTTTAAATCACTTCTTTTAAATACAAGATGGAATATAAGGTAACAAGACACAACGATTTTAAGTTAAGATAAACAAGTTACCACTAGTAAGGTGTCAGTCTCCTGTAATTTCGACTGATATATGATTTTTGTACATTGACATCGTAAAGCTTATTTTTGAATATTATTACGGTTCCAATAAGAAATGAATTCCAATATTCACAAGCCTTTTACATGCATATTTAAAGTCGATACATTGCCATAACTATTCTTCAATCTGCTTGCTATATCACGTTATAGACGATAAAGTGCCAACACTACTCGTCAAGACGCGGGCTAAATCCGTTATCGTGGATAAAAATTTCCAAAACTCAAAACTACTTCAAGGTACGGGTTAAATCTCGTTTTTGTAGATAAATTGTCAAAATTACTGTCAAGTTTAGGGCTAAATCTCGTTTTCGTGGATAAATTTCAAAAATACTCTTCGAGATACGGGCTAAATCTTGTTATAGTCGATAACTTGCCAGATCTAATCTTTAAGATACGGGCTAAATCTCGTTATAGCCGATAACTTGCTAGATATACTCTTCAAGATACGGGCTAAATCTCGTTATAGCCGATAACTTGCCAGATCTATTGATCAAGATACGGGCTAAGTCTTGTTATAGCCGATCACTTGCCAGATCTACTCTTCAAGATACGGGCTAAATCTCGTTAGAGCCGATAACTTGTCAGATCTACTGATCGAGATACGGGCTAAATCTCAGTATAGTCGATTTCTTGGGAGGCTTTTAAAACAGAAGTTCTTTAACTAATTTGTATTACATCATCGATTTAACTAATTTCTCTTACATATTGAACTAGAGTGCTCGAAGATGTACGTCTGGTACGAACTCTGCAGAGTATATAAAGAATTTGTTAATCGTCAAGATATTTGAGATTTTCATAAAAAGAAGCAAGATAACAAGTTTCTCTAATCTTGATAATGAATATCGATGGAAGGGATTTAAATTTTTAAAAACTTTCAATACCATAGAACGGGACATGCAACTATATTTTTTTGTAAGATGCATGTGTGTAGCAGCTATTGCGTATGATTGTCATCGGATAAAATCATTAGTAGTTCTGGCAAATCAGTGGGAGGCGAGATACCTGTACGAACAAAGTATCCAGTGAAAGCAAAGTCAGTGGGAGGCGAGATACCTTTATGAACATAGTATCCAATGAAAGCAAAATCAGTGGTAGGCGAGATACCTGTACGAACAAAGTATTCAATGAAAGCAAAGTCAGTGAGAGGCGAGATACCTGTATGAGCATAGTATCTGACGAAAGCAAAGTCGCTGGGAAGCGAGATACCTGTATGAGCAAAGTATCCAATGAAAGCAAAGTCAGTGGGAGGCGAGATACCTGTATGAGCAAAGTATCCAATGAAAGCAAAGTCAGTGGGAGGCGAGATACCTGTATGAACAAAGTATCCAATGAAAGCAAAGTCAGTGGGAGGCGAGATACCTGTATGAGCAAAGTATCCAATGAAAGCAAAGTCAGTGGGAGGCGAGATACCTGTATGAGCAAAGTATCCAATGATAGCAAAGTCAGTGGGAGGCGAGATACCTGTATGAGCAAAGTATCCAATGATAGCAAAGTCAGTGGGAGGCGAGATACCTGTATGAGCAAAGTATCCAATGATAGCAAAGTCAGTGGGAGGCGAGATACCTGTATGAGCATAGTTTCCAGACTGAAAGCACATTTTATTGTAAGTAAATACCAAAATTTATAAGTTTGATTTTACTAGTGTTTGGGACATTTACTGGTAGTAATGTTACCATTAATGCCGGGTCATATTACAGTCAAGTATTACATGTGACTTTTACCAGCATTACTGACTCTTACAGATTCCACTCATGTTCGTACGTTGGTGTGCAGGTATCTTAAATTATACATAATGCATTTTGTAGAACTATCTATTCCCCATATAAAAATTGTCGTTTACTTTAATAATGAACGAGGATTTGTATATTTCTTTATGTCTGATGAATCCTTCCACAAACATATTCAGTTGTTGGATTCTTTCCCAATTTTTTTTTAAATTGAAATTTCCTCTAAACAAGCTTCACTATTTTGCATACAAATTCTAAAGGATCCATAAAATATTCTTAAATAGTAGAAAGATCCTCACTGTACATTATCGTTTCAATCAATAATCGTTACTTTGTAGTTGCTTTGGTTAGTCGTTTAAGATTCTCTTTGCCTTTCTTATTCTGCTGTTATATCGATATACCATTATCAACAGCAAACTATGAAAAGTATTCTTTTATATTAACCGCAAAAAAATAAATGCAATTTCGGAGATCCTCCTCGTCCAGTTTCATATACATGTATTATGATTATTTTTTTCAGGTAAAAGGTGAAAATTTCAAAACTTCTAAAATTAGTTGAACAAATCTTGTAGAAGAATACACAGTCATTTTCTCAGCATGCTCTCTGCATATAGTTCTTTGGTACAGGTATAATTAATGGCTACTTGAACACAGGTAAACACGTTTTGCAACAAAATGTAAATAACTTTGATAGAAGAATGAAATACATTATTAAAGTAAGGTCTGTTTTTCTGTGCAGGAATTTACCAGAGTAAATCATTTACAATTGTTAATTTATTGCAAAGATCACGATCCTCTCATTACGTGTATGGGGAAAATATCCTGAATGCGGTTTGTTTGGTTTCGTTTTTTTCCTTCTAAGAACTAAAGTACACTTTCGTTCTGAAGATTACGCTGGCTTATGGCACGTATGGGTAGGCTTGTAAAACAGTGTGAATATAATTATTGTATCGAGATCCCAAAATATTTATTTTAACAACTTCGATTTATTCTAGCGACATATTATTGAGCTGGCACCTGTTGGTACCTGCCATGGCATCTCTGCTTATGATATTCTATTGTACACATCATATGCAATTGCTTAAAAACAGTTTTATTTGATATTGAACGAACCTATAACACAAACGCTGTTGAAATCCATAATCGGTGACGACCTCAGAAAAATAGATTTTCATCTCAACGAGAAGTATTTTTTCATTTAATAAAATAGAATGCTGTCAATGGAACAATAAAAAACACCTAAAGGTTCAAAAATTAGTGCTTACCCTTTCATTATTTGAGCTGTTAGAAAATCTTACTTGTATTTAAATATGTTGAATACATCAAGATACAGTTTTAGTTATGTTTAGTTATCCAGATTTGAGAACTTTGCGGTAATACTAATAAATATGCTTGCTATGTGATTAGTGTTGTAGGCTTCGTATATACGATTAAATGGTGTCCCACCCATTAAAATGGACGTACCTTATCCCACCCATCCCCCATCCCACCCCACCCCCCTAAAAAAAGTTGAAAATATTTTTTTTTTTAGAAATATAGTTCTAGTCCACATATAAATAATTTTGGAAATTTTGTGCTAGACTGTTATATAAGGTCAAACATCATCATATAATCAATAGAACAGTTTTTGCTATCAGTCACCTTATTCATCCTGACTTATCATTTAATTTTACCAAATCTTAATTTAACGAAACACAAATAAAATAATAGCTACATATAACAAATGACATATCTAAGGAATTAATAAAACAGCAGTTTATGGCAAGCAATGAATTAATTGTTTCGATTGAAATGTGTTTCTTGCAAATAAGTGGTGCTCCTAACCCTCATCTTCTCCTTTCTTATGTTTTAATATAAAACCCTTTAAAAGAGGGTACCGATGGAAATATCTTGTGCTTTGATATTTGTTGTTTTAACTGTTTTCTGTTTCGTTCTTGACATTTAAATATCAGCTTCGATATCATTAGAACTTTGGTACCATTGTGATAACAAAATAATTAGAATCATTGTTGTGCGTTTTTTGGATTCAGCGAGATTTAGTATCAGCACCAGTGAGAAGTATAACTGAAAAAATAAATCGAGAGAAGAAAGCAAACCGCTTTGTAAAATGCCTTTTAACCACAAATATACTTATCATAACAGTACTGTGCAGGTGCTTTATAATCACGTATCTCAGTAATAAATTTATCTCATTACGCGACACATTCACATGATCGGTCTCTCTCACCAAGTGATGCGAAATATGAGATATTTTCAGAAGTTAGGACATTGATATTTTTTTTCCCTCGGAAATATTACTTTAATCTGTTCGTCTCCATGGATTGCTGGCCATATATTTGTCTAATATAATGACAATATGCTCTGCTTACCTCTCACTTTGGGATAAGCTTCGTTAAATGGTTTAACTACTGCTGTAGAACTTTAATTTCTAATAGCGGTAAGCAGAGGATATGTGACAAAGATAAAAGGATTTAACCGAAATATTCAATGCTTACTTAGAATTAAGTTTTATTTCATAACATTTTAACTTAACATCATTTTAAAATGTGTTTGTACAGGATATGAAATTTAAAATACATTAAAACTATGCATTAAATGTACGCGAAACAAATTGTAAGAATAAAATAAAAATAGTGCTGCTTTTACTTTACATTTATTATTTTAATTTTTTTTTACTGAACATTTATTTATTACTTTTTTTTCTATGATACGTTGTTTTTCTGAATGTCTTAATCATACATCTCTAATTGTGTAATTATAACAGTTATTTTTCCATCATCTAAAACAACAACAACAACAAACCTCCATCATTTCATTATATGTCATGAATTTCCCTCGTAAAACTCATTTTTACTGCTTCTTTATTGATCGTCTAGGCTAACGTTACATCAGATTATGAGGATAAATGTTGACAATGCTCTCGTAGGAATAAATTGATGTGAAATCTATTGGTCAGTTTAAGAGATTGAGTTTCGAACGATATTGTCATTTAAAAGGCACCTGTTAGTTTGGAATCATTAAAATAAAATATATCTCATACATCTGAAATCCAGAGAGATCAAAACAAATATTAAACACTATTTATGGTAACATCAACACAGGCTTCCCATGTAGCAAGGAGTTACACATGTGCAAATCGGAATGCCTCCAAAATGACCGTTTGGTCTGAGCCATTGCTCCCTCCACGAATCAGCGATTGATAAAGCAGTCTTTTCTGTTTTCGGGACAAAATTTAAAAGTGATGATTTTCTAGACAAATATTTATTATTATCATAGCTTTTGCAGTCGACCCACCTGGAAATGCTGGTAAAAGATTTACATTTTATTATCATTGATGGATAAATCGGGATCCGTCCAGATCAATAGACCCTTATAAATCTAGTCTTAGACGTTTAGGTTTCTGAATTCAATTTAATTATTAGCAAAACATAAGATTTTGTTTCTTCCTTCGAGCTATACGGTTTTATAAACGGTTCCATAGTGGATTTTCCAGAGAAATTTACTTCGTGATTCGAGGTAATAAAAATTCTCACCAATAGCAAACAAATCTTTTGAACTTGAAATATATTCATGTGGATACAGTTAATTATTACAGACGTGAATTAGTATTCATGTGGATACAGTTAATTATTACAGACGTGAATTGGTATTCATGTGGATACAGTTAATTATTACAGACGTGAATTGGTATTCATGTGGATACAGTTAATTATTACAGACGTGAGTTACATTTCTTAATTGGCGGTTAAAAGTCGTAAAACTGTGGTTACTGATTTTAAATTTAACAAGGACAAGTTATATTGATATTTTTGAAACAGGTAGTTTAGGTGTGATTTAAGTAGTAGCAGTAGTAGTAGTAGTAGTAGTAGTAGTAGTAGTAGTAATAATAATAATAATAATAACAATAATAATAATAATAATAATAATAATAATGTCATTATCATCATCAACATTTTTTTAATGAAGAGAATACGTTTGGTTATGAAAAACCCCTCTGTCACGTTGATCTTAACATATTAATTGGTTATGTAATAAAACAGTCATTTATATACACTCGGGTATTTTCATGTGCTCTCTCTCTCTCTCTCTCTCTCTCTCTCTCTCTCTCTCTCTCTCTCACACACACACACACACAACCTTAGTAGTCAAGAGTTACAGATGTATACCTTTCAACATGTCAGAAATATTCATACTTTAATACCGGATATATTTCATCATCATCATCATAATCATCATCAATCCCTTAACCTAAGAGGTCGTTGGGGCACCACAGTTGACTTTACAACCAATTCTCTCCATCTTTCCCTGTTCTCTACTGCCCTTTGGGAATCTCCAAATTCCATGCCTGTCCATTCCTTAATGTTGTATTCCCACCTCTTTATCTGTCTGCCTCTTCTTCTGCATCCTCGCACTGTGCCTTGCAAGATTGTTTTTGTCAGTCCAGATGATCTTGAGACATGACCGTACCACTTCAGTTTGCGCTTTTTTACTGTGGTCAAGCGGTCTTCATAGGATCTGATGGCTCGTTGGATCCTGTTGTGGACTTCTTCGTTGGTTACATGGTCAATATTTGAGATGCCCAGGATCTTGCGGTAGCATCTTATTTCGAAGGTTTGAATCCTTCTTTGTAGATCTGATGTGAGCGTCCATGTTTCACAAGCATACAGAAAGATGGATATGACAATCGAGCGCATCAGCCTTATTTTGGAACCAAAAGCAATGTTGGTAACTTTCCATATTGATCTCAACCTTGTTATTGCTGCTGTTGTCTGGGCAATCCTGCAGAATAGTTCTGGTTTGGAGCCCTCGTCTGTGATAATTGATCTCAAGTACTTGAAGTTTGTGACTCTTTCCAACTTCTGTCCACTGACCTTTATTTCTGCACTGATGCCATTGGTGTTGCTTGTCATCAGTTTGTTTTTTTCGGCGCTAATCTCCATACCGTATGCTGTGGAGGTTGTGTCGATGCGCTCAACCAAGTCAGCCAGTTCTTTTTCATCTCCTGCTAAATTATCAATATCATCTGCGAAGCGAAGTTTGGTGATTGTTCTTCCTCCGATGCTGACAGTGCCCTTGTGGTCACACAAGGCATCCTCCATGATCCTTTCCAGGAAAATGTTGAAGAGTGTAGGTGACAGTATACATCCCTGTCTGACTCCAACTGTTGTTCGAAACCAATCTCCTCTGCTGCCGTTGATGAGAACAGCACTGGTGGCTTTGTCATATATTTCATCATCGTTAAAATATATCGTATTTGGATACCAAAGATGAAATATATCAGGTATTAAAGTAGGAAATGAAAATTTATTTTTATTAAATGCCACACTTTCTTCAAATAGAGGTTTAGAAGATTAAACGCACTCTTCGGCACAACACGCTTACACGCATCCCCTTTTCGTAAATTCCTCTCACTTTCAATAGCTGTTCATATAAATATACGTGACTTAAGAATGCGGCAGGATTGAGTGGACCGAATCTGTTTGAGTAAATTACATTTTTATCATTTCGAAAACTATTCGAACCTGTCTGAAAGTAATGCAAGTCCGATTCAGCAATGCATAATAGCAGATTTGTCATTGTTGTCAAGAAAGTAAGGGGAAATAACTTTAGAGAGAAGCTAACGGCATTTGGTGAAATTTCTTTATCAAAGATTAATTTCCATGTCTGAAACATAATGCATTTTTTATTCATTTATTTTAACTCACAGACTACTCGCTTTTGTTGCTGCACACACAATCAAGCGTTGCATGACAAAATAGGAAATCTTATATTTTCACATATGACAATATAAGGATATATTTTTCACGTGTAAAAGTACAGGAATAAACAAATATAAAAATTATTTCGCCAATAAGTCTATATTTTACACTTAAGAATATAATAAAGACGTAGATTATCTGTTGATAGAATGATATATTACGACTCCATGGTCTTTAAATAAGCAATAGAAAAGAGTGAGAAGCAACAAGCTATGTAAAATTGAACAAACAATTTATTTCCCTCGAATACCAAGTGCAAATATAAAAAGAACTTACAATATTGCGAATTAAACCCCAAATAATCCTAGAATTACAGATACAAGCCCTAATTATTAAAGTTCTGAAAAAACTTTAGCGGAAATCCCAATTAAATCCAACGCTATCAGTGATGATGTGCATGTGGAGGCCCGTATAATGCTGATGTGCCAACAGTCTTTTGTTGGATCACAAGAATACAATTAACAAGGATGAAATCCTTATTTGAAATTTCACTTTAAATTCAAGTCTATACTTCCAAGAATGTTATTTTGAAGAGCACTTTGCTTTTCCAGAGACAAATCAGTTGAATTAAATAATTTGAATAAATTTTTGGACACAACAATAATTTAATTGATTCTGCTAAAATCTTAAAGCACGAATTACTAATTTTCAAATAAACAACATATATTTTTAAACTAAGATGCCAAGACAGACCCCGGATAAGGATCAAAAGTACATTGTTCTATAAGGGTCTTAGAATGTCCCTCACCAAAATCACAATAAACATGACGATCATCACGTAGTCTGGCTATAAAAATACATTATCCTTGACTCAGTTTAAGATAATGATCCTCACTGAGAGAAAAATTGTCACTGATTTTGGAGAAGGTCAACTACTAGATACAATATCACGTTATCCACGGCATATAATGAAATAAAAAAGTAAAAACTAACAAACAGTGCAAACTAAATATACATAACACTTCCCCTCATAAGAAAAAATATAATAATATATGCATAATTTGTATTAGTCAAATATACATGTGATAAAAGTTTACACCAGATGAAATCTTAAGTATACATGAAACAATATAATATTTCTTTATACGTCAAGGTGAATCTGCTATTAAATTGTCATTTCCCTTAATGAGCCTGATGTAAATATTGTATTCCTGCAACGTCAAACGCCACCTTAATAATCTCTTATTTTTATTTTCATCTTGCCAGTGAAGGTAAGGGGGTTATGATCACTAAACACAATAATCGGAGAAGGAGCTGAACTGATATACACTTCTAAGTGTTATAAAGCCAGTATCAAAGCCGAACATTTCTTCTCGATTGTAGAATAATTTCTTTGGCGCTTATTTAATTTGTTTTTATTTTAGAAAAATAGAACACTGAATGATCTACACCCTTTTAGACTTCTTGAATCAATACAGCCCCAACCCCAACACCACTTGCATCAACAGCATTTTAAATAATTGACTGAAATTTTGAGCTAATAGAACTGGTGCACTCTTAAGAATTTCTTTTAATTTATCAGATACCTTCTGACATTTTTCAGACCAATGAAACTTCATTTTCTTGATTGGCAAATTTTTCAGGGGTTCACCAATTATGGAAAAATTGGAGCAAACTTACCGATAGTATCCAGCTCTAAAAATTCGCATTAATTGTTTTTAACTGATAAACACAGGGAATTCAGATATAGCGTTGACCTTAGCATTTATAGGTTTAACTTGTCTATGTCCCATGATACGTCCTATAAATGTAACAGAAGCACGGCAAAACTCACTTTTTGGTAAATTAATTGTCAAATATGCATCAGTGAGACTGTCAAAGAAATTGCCTTTAAGTGATCTTTCCAGGTGTCGTTGTAGATGGTGACATCATCGATGTAAGCATCACAGTTATCTAGACCAGATGTAATCATGCTCATTAAACGTTGAAAAGTTTCTCTTTCAAGTACTTCAGTTGTACACGGACAGTGTGTCCAAAAACTAGTCCAAAGAAACTAAAACTTAAAGATTCTTGAACTGATTCCCTAACAGCAAACAACAGTAAATGAACACCTTCGTCCCAATCTTTTCCGGTATCAAAACAATATTACCAAATCATATTTTACAAAGTTTGATGAAATCTTTCTATGCCCTTCGGCTTTCAGGGTGATAGGTAGAAGACCTGAATTGATGGATGCCTATTTCATGCATAACTTTCAGTAATCTTCCAGACATACAATTTGTCCAGATTGCACAGACTTGGGCAGGCCAAACTGAATTTTAAAAAAAAAAAAAATTATCAAAGCTTTAACTATTGTTTTAGCTTTAATATTCCTCAAAGGAATTGCCGCAGTGAATCTTATAGATGCGCACATTATGGTCAACAAGTATTGGTTGCCTGACTTGGTCTTAGGTAAGGGACCAACACAATCTACCATTATTGTGAGAGATGAGGAGTTCAAAGTAAATAAAAGGTAGATAACATGTGTGTGACACTGATATAATATTTGTACAGGTGGCTAATGATATGGTTATGGTAGTATGTTAAATAAGGTGTTATAAATAATAGAGGTACATAGTTCTTACAACATTCTTCGGCAGTTGTTGTATATAGTCAGAACAAATAAAGTTCAAGCCAGGGGAGTCAAAATTATCGACAGTAATTTTAAGAGAATAGCTCTTTCGACGACAAATGCACATACGGTTATCAATATGTATATTTCCGATGAGGATTTGATTAATGTAGATTGTAAGACGTTTGGAGTTCTCTGTGTGTGGGATTTTGTGTGTGTGTTTGTTTGTTTGTTACACAAGACATGTTTGAATAATTTTGAGTTAAAAGTAAATTCTTGTCTGTGTGTAAGACCTGAGTTGTTCCGGTGATCTTACCTTTCGTTCTAAATGCATTGACAAACTAATGAATTGTTTAGGTTCATTTGAAACATGTGTTTCAATCAGACTAAGTATCGCATTTGACAGTTATAATTATCTATCTTTTAAACTGAACTCTCTAGAAGCATTTAATGATGACTGATTGCTATTTGGTTAAATATTGCATTCAACGTTATTTATTATCCTCTTTATCACTAAATGGAAAACTTTGATCGTAATTGATTTCATATGATGACTTGAATAATGATCATGGAGTGGAACAAACTGAAACAACTCTCTACTAGAAGGCGTACGTTGAACAATTCGTTATATATATATATATATATATATATATATATATATATATATATATATATATATATATATATATATATATATATATATATATATATATATATATATACACCTACAAAAGTAACAAAAGAAAAGAGTGAAGTCAACAAGCTTTGTAAATTTAACAAAATAATTTATTTCCATAGAAAACAAGGTAAAAATATGAAATAGGACTTACGGTTTGTGAAAACAGTCCAAAAATTAATCCTAGAATTGAGAAATGTAAATCTTATCACTAAACAGTTCTAACTGAATCCAGGTTCGAATCTCTATGAGGTTCCAATATGGAAGACGATGACGTCAGATGAGGTCGTTGTAGTGATGGCAACAATTCCTCGTTGAAACACAATTTATAATGTTCTGTTTAGAATTCCAGAATACATTTCCACTGAATGTCTTTCTCCCAGAACTTTAATTTAAAAAAAAGCACCTGTGTAGTTTTCTAGAGAATAAATTATTAAATTCCAAAAAATAGATGAACTTCAAAACAATCTGGCATCAACAATAGAAACACCTTGTACCCTCAAGGTGTAAGATACGACCGAATAAAACTACTACCAATTGACTGTTTTAAGCCGCGATTTTAGATCACATGGTGGCTCACGTGACGTGTTACATGACCACTAATTTGAACAGCGCAGAAAAAAACGCCATTTAACACGTAGGCAAGAATAGTCCTATCTTAGAATCAGATTCTCATGCTGGAGAAATAAAAAAGAAAGGCTGTTTACAATTCAGCTAACACGTGGGCCGAAAATGACCTTAGTAATAGCCAATCATTTTCGCGTAGTGTTTACAAAATCTATGAACCAAAGTGAGCTAAAAATAGTGCTTAAGTGATACTTTTACGTCCTAATTAGACTGATATTTTGTCAAAAATATCAAATCCCATGAAAATAATCATTACAATAAAATGTAATGAAACAAAAAATAATAATAAAAAAAAAAAAAAAAATTAAAAACTAACACACAAGTAATCAAATTACATATACGTAATAATATATATCTACAACGTGTGTGTGTGTGTGTGTGTGTGTGTGTGTGTGTGTGTGTGTGTGTGTGTGTGTGTGTGTGTTTGTGTGTTGGTGTTTGTGTTTGTGTGGTATTTTAAGAAGTGTCGTGATATAGTCTAATTAATACTCAAACATGTTTACAAGGTCCTTGATTTAGATTTAGCAGTTTTTAATCTTTTTATCAGTAGTTATTTGCATAACTTTATTTCCTCGTCCGTGCAGGCGTTTGAAATGAATTTGCTTGGGAACATTTCATAATAAACCCAATGTGATTTTAAAGAAATCGCTATTTAATAAAATTTTCAATATGCTATTGTAAACGTTTAGAATGAGAAATGAGACAGTCCCCTTGTATATTTGTCGTGGTTTGGAAATTAGCAACCGAAACAAAAGTAAAATGGTATAATCCAATTAACATTACAGTTCACAAATTGTAAATAAAATGATTCGTTTCTCTGCTCATCTTCATCATTTAATAATAATAATGACAGTCAAATAAAGGGTGGGATTACTACTACTACTACTACTACTACTACTACTACTACTACTACTACTACTACTATTACTACTACTACTACTACTACTACTACTACTACTACTACTACTACTAATAATAATAATAATAAATCTACAGGGTGGGATGCATGACAACGCCGCAGTCATGGACACAGCAATGTCTGGAACTTTTTGGCATGACTTTATACATACGTAAGCTCATAGCAAACAGCATGATGTCTTGGAGGACGCAGCTCACGTTTCGGGGCTATACACTGGGAGATGTAAACATTAAAATGGTATCTTCCAAGAAGACTGTCATACTTACTTTTCGAGACTGCATTCATTCTGCCAACAAGAGTCCTGAGACAGAATATAGTAAGGAACAAAACTATGAAAAACTCAACGAGATCCAGTACCTACTGTTCATTGGTGGCCTGAAGTTCAATGGACTAAATGAGCCAGGAATAACTCACCTGGTACAGACAGTAAGGATTGTCAACGATAAATGGGATTTGTATTCGCCCAGTGTGCGGCTTGAAACATTAAGCATGGAACACTAAAAAACAAAGATGATAAAAAACAAGGAGCAAAATCAAAGACAAGCAGATATTAAACACAACTAGGGGATGGTAAAAAAATATAGATACCCAGCAGTCTGTGAGAATGACAGCATGACACACGAAGAGATGAAAAGTTAACTCTGATATCAGTGACAGCCCAAAATGCGCCATACGTTAGGTTAGGAGACAGCATGAAAACGCTAGGAAGAGCACTTAATCCAGACTTACTACACATAGCAGCACTCCTTCGAACAGCTAGAAAACTTCAGAAAATCCTTAAGATCCCACACCGCGGGAAGCTGTCCAATCCCTTGGAAAACTAGAAATAACAATAAAGTGGCATGTAAGACAGCAACAATAATAAATAAATAAATAAATACATATAATAATTATCATATAACGATAAGTAACAGTTTTTGGCTTTGTTGTTTTGCTTTGTTTTGTTTTGTTTTCTTCGTTTTTAACGTTGATAATAATATAATGAAATATTCCTCTCCAATGCGTTGATTTCTCTGGTCATGCCAAGAGTTTCTGCCTGGATATTAACAAACATTTGAGTTTTCGGAAATGAGGGAGAACGTGATTGCTTGTGAAGCCAAAGGTGATACAAAATGAAATTCTTTAATTCTCGTTTTATCTAGTAGCCATGGCTTCAAATCACCTCTCCCAATAATATCTTTTGTTCTTAAGCTAAGCCATGAGAGGAAAACAACTGTCCGGTAGAACTGTCCAAACCACGATAATTAGGTTACCGTGACCAGTTTCATGTCCACCAACGAGTGAAGTAGAATCAGTGATGTGCAATAATTTCTTTTGATGCTTTTTACAATTACAGTTATACCATGAGATTTAACTTGGAAATATTTTTGGTACATAGTGCATCAAAAACTTTATGAAGCATGAATTAAAACTCAGTCCTTTAGAGTAATATACAAATCGTATTCATCTAATTGTAACAGAATTTTCTCTGTGTTGATTACGAGCATCATTACCTTCGTCAAGAAAGTTTGAAAACATGTTTCATGAGAATATTTGCTAACGTTCGTGAAAATGTATATCTTTGTTTTAATAACCCAGTTAGTTGCAGTGACCAAATTCCGTTATTTTGTTCAACAAATGCACGCCACAACTCTATACCACAGTTCCACCTGACGACTCCACTCCATGTTTTAATTGATGCCAATGCTGATCACAGTCCGATATCTACAGCTGACACGACCTATCAATATAACTGAACGTTAGGCATGTATTTGTATATTAAGATAAATTCTGCGTTAAAGACAGTATATACCTGAGCACATGGCACGATTCAAATGTCTATATCGAAAGTACCATTGGGTATAGATCAACAATCATATTTCATACCTAGTAAGGCCCTGCACAAGCGTAGAATTTGATTTAATTCAAGGAAGTTTTCCTAATTTTTAAAACAATTAAACAGTTATTTGTCTAGTTTAAAACCGTCTATCATCGGA
>JAECUM010042196.1:0-17615 GCA_016617855.1 Megalonaias nervosa
AGATCGGCAGTGGAATAAATAATATTTATGCCTATAAACGTATTTAAATTGCAAAATTCCCGACATATTTTGAATGGCAGCATTTGTCTATATATTAAATTAATTAAGTGTGAACTAAACAACACATTAAATTGGATTATTCAAGACAGCTGAGAAATCTGAGTACTGGTATATTTTGGGAGCATTCAGTTAATTTTGAAAACCACATTGAAGATAACATTCAGGAATTATTTACGGATGAACAGTAAGTATATATTATATTACTAATAACTTTTAGGAAAATATGTAGATGTTTGTCCTGAATTTATGTGATGTTTACGGAAATGCATCGGCTTATCTCGGTCTAATGATTATGTATCGAAAATGACATCGACATTTCAGTCAATCAAATCGTGGTGATTACGACCATTCAAAGTGATTAGATGTAATAAAAGTGGTAAAGCTAGCTCACATAATTGCCGTGTCACCGTAGATTGATTTATCTAACTGGTTTGCAAGTTAATCACTCAACTTCCACAGGAAGTGCATAATTGCCAGTGTTGAGTTTATATTGTCAAAGCGCATGCTCATTGTTCTTGAATTGGCTGATGCTTCGATTCATTAACAACTACTGGAAAATCAGAACTATTCGTGGAAATTTTGATTTCCTTATTTTCGTAAGTCACGAACATGAACGAATAGTTTTGCTGATCAGGTGTTAAGGTAAACAGTACAACCCTATGAAATCATCCATTTCCATTAAAACTATGACGGTTGGTCTCCAGTAATATTTCTGAATTCAGTAATTTCTGAATTATAGTAAAGTTATTTTTCCAGTATTCCCTTTACCTTTAAAGTTTCCCGGGGCAGCTTAAACAAGACAAATAATAACTGAAGATGACGCGCCCCTCCCCCTCCGAAAACTAAACTTGAATCTTTCTTTACTGTCATTGATACAGACTTAAGGTGCTCGTATGGGTATGATATCTTGACAAACGTGTTTGTAGGGGTCTGATACCTTGACAAGTATGCTCGCAAGGGTCTAATTGACAAACATGCTTGTAGGGATACGATGCCTTGACAAACATGCTTGTAGCTGTATGATGCATATTTTATACTTTTAACATTACTTCAGTTTTCGATTCTGAAATAAAGTTGCAATCGTCGATCTTAATACAGCTAGTGCTAGGAAATTTGATGAATTCTGCCAGACCATAAAACATCTTGTTTTTCGTTTTGTTTTTTTTCTAAATACTTGCTATGCATCGATAGGAAATCCCGTCTAAAACATGCAACATAACAAAGTTGTTTGTTGTTTGTTTTGGTGTTTAGCGCCATTCCTCAGCGCAAGAAAGGCCATACATAGCAGCCAGTATCTTTGGTTGAGGAAGAACCCGGTAAGAAGTACCGACCCACGGGAAGCTACTGGCAGCTTTCTCACATACCAACATTGGACGAACCCGAGACTCAAACCAATCCAAGTCTTGTTATATTTTATCACATATCTACTGTCTTTTTTTGTTTAATACATACATGCCTTTTTATCGCTTAACTGTTGTTTAATTGTTTGGGAATAATTCATTTCTGATTTCATGTATGTTTCTATTTCCCTATAAACATGGTAATGTTACTGCTTTGCACGTGAGAATGTGTGAGATATGTGTGATATGGATTTTTAACGTAGCTTTAGCAATTTTTCAGTCTGCAGTGTGGCAGTTTATAGTCATGTCTAGAATTTGGGCATCATGCCACAGACATGTAATACGATGTCCCACCCAGTCACACTATCCTAACACCAGGCAGACCAGTTCTAACACTAACCTCTTAATGCTGAGCGCCTAGAGAGGAAGCTGTTAGTACCATTTTTTAAATAAGTCTTTGGTATGACTCGGTCGCGATTCGAACTCGCGACCTCCCGCATCCGAGGCGGACGCTATAACCACTAGGCCATCGGAGCGGTCGTACGAGAGAGAAAATTACTTACTAGTTGTTTGCCTGATAGAAGTGGTAATGAGCGCTTGAGTGGTATGCAAAACATTAGGAAAATAAACGAGTCTGATTACAAGATTATTTCGTCACGGCCCGCAGAAGACATACATTATTAAACTCTTTCAATGAATGTTGATTTAAATGAGCGTTCATATACGATGCCTCTTAATGAAAATGACCTAATGGTGTATGCTAGTTGAATATTTCCAGGCTTGTATAGATGTAATGAAATTGTCCTATTCGTCTACTCTGGCTGAATATTTCCATACTTGTATAGTTGTAATGCATTCTCATTAGGAAGTCAAACAATATCCATGGGGCCTTGATAATCAGACAACTTGTTTAATGTTTTTAAGGTCGTCACTTTAATATACTTTCCAATGATTTAGATATAATTTGGGTCTCTTTTTTCTGTCAGTTAAATATTCTCTTATTAAGTTCTTGTACTACAGGAAATTACAACTTGCTTGCTAATTTTGTTCTGCCGCAGGCAATATTCATTCCCATTGCAAAAGAACTTAATTGGAAGCATGGCTCCATTTTGATGGGTGTAAAAGATTACATCTAATATGAAATCCATTAGCTTTTAATTTTCAACTGTACATTTAGAAATAAAATCTATAGTGCTATCCCACCCACAAGGAATTCACATTCGTATTGTAAATAATCACGGTAATGACATCATATATCACGCTAGTAATCTCCCACAAAATAGAGACTTATTATAAATGAAAATAAATATGGTGCTTTCCAACACAGACATATTCTTTGACTAATCAGGTTATTTATATGCTGAAGTGCAGAAATATGATTTTAACAGAATTGAAACCAGTCTGAGTGTTACTTAGAGGCGACGGCGCAGGAAGATCTTATGACTTTTTGACTACCAAATGTATCACAGCTGTGATGCATTTTATGTGTTTGTAGCCTGTTCATAAAGGATTAAAATACTTTCATGTCCATCGGTATGCACAATCATCACTAACAAAGCACATCTTGTATCTGGCGATTTGATGTAGAATTTTTGATTTTATCCCCACTCTGACAAGCTTGGCGGACACGTAGGCCAAACTATTTTCCACTTTTTTTGTTTTGTTGTGGTGACTTGCAAAGTCAACAAATATACGAATTAATTGCAATTTAATGTAAATAAAACTCTTTGTAAAAATGTCTTAACATGTGTTTCTGCAGAATGTAAAATTGCTGATGATCATTGCAGCACTTCCCCGTTGTCGACTCTGCAGTTTAAGAGGTACATAATTTCTTGCACGTTGTAATGCTCTTCAGTTTTGGAGGTATGTAAATCTTGCATGTAGTCCGCATTCCGATGATGTCTAAATGGAAGCACTTGGTTTTGAAAAACGCCAGAACTAATGAAGTTTGTAAAAGTTATTTGCGATTAGAAAAATTATAGGGTACATGTCCAATTGTGTGCAATGACCACCGTTTTAAGAACAAACTTTCCAGTTCGACAAATTCGACTTGACCTTCTTTTGAAGCACAAGCAGCTTTCAAACACAAAACACACGAAATATAAAACAAATTACCGCCTTTTTAGGAACAAACTTTCCATAATTTTTCAGTGTTATCTAATTCACTAAATTCAACTTGATCTTCTTTTGAAGCACAAACAACTTTCAAACACAAAAACACACGAAAGATAAAATAAATTAATTAGCAACAAGTCACAGTCACGAAATTTCTACTCAATAAAGAGACGATAAGACTTGTTTTTATTTCCTGCATCAAGTTTAACTCTACTGAATTGATCTCTCCAATAGTTGAATTAGCTGTTGTTGAAGAAAATTAAGAGATGTTAACTGTCCTAAATGATACGGTATCATGGCCGGCAGATAATGGTGAAATTATTCAGGTATAAGCATTGGATGTTGTCATACAGATTTGTAGACACCGCTATTTGGTTCGAAACAATATACTTCTTTACAACATGGGTAAAACCAAACTGAGCATGTTTAAGTTGTAATGGCTAAGTATTTTTTCACTTGTTATGATGGGAATGTTATGGAAATACACCAGTTTATCAAAAGAGATAACGATCTCTCACACATTGTTTCAGGCAGTAATCACAGGTACAATACCCAAATTATAGTGGATGGAAATGCTATTTTTATTTGGCGTATCTATTCTCTTCATATTTGCATGTAATGGCTGTTCATAAGGTGATATAAATTTTTGTAATTAATAATCTGAGCCTTTGAGGATCATTACCCATAATTTGAGGATCCTTACTCATAATTTGAAGATTATTACTCATAATTAATATTAACGTCTTTAACTCCATTATGGTATTTTATTTTTATCGAGGGAAATGGGACCGCTCAGGTGGCCTAGTCGTTAGAGCGTCCGCCTCGGATGGGGGAGGTCGTGGGTTCGATCCCCGGCCGAGTCATACCAAAGACTTGCAAAAATAGTACTAACAGCTGCCTCTCTTGCTCTCAGCATTAAGAGGCTAGTGTTAGGACTGGTCGGCCTGGTGTCAGGAAAATGTGACTGGGTGGGACATCATGCTACATGTCTGCGGCATGATGCCCCAGTGCTAGACATCACTTTAAACTGTCACACTGCAGACATCGTAGCGATATGACTGAAAAATTGTTTAAAGCTACGCTAAAAATCAAAATCACAAAACACAAATCGAGGAAAATACTTATATTCTCATAGATTAGCTAGACTTATCAAGTATCTTCCTAATTTTAGGAACAAAATTAAAACTCCTTCGCTTTCGTAAATGCTGAGAATTTTGCAACTTCCTGTACTCTTGCCATACATTTCCTTTTCCCATAAAACTGGATGCCATCGAGTCAGAGAATAGTTTTTAAAATGTTTATTTACTGAACTGACTGATGGCAAAGTGTGGATCTATAACTTTGTACCGGCAAACACACAAGCTTTGTTTAGGAGATAACAACATGAAGACCGAAAAAAATCTCAGAAAATCACATGATAAATCAGCGTGATCATGCAAGTTTTGCTTGTCATAGGACCCTAGTTTGATTACCGGATGCAGCACTTTGAATTACAAATAATTTTCTAGCCAGAACAACATTAAATTAATACATCAGCTTGATAGAGCATACCTATTACTAGAACTTGGATTGTACTCGACTTAAAATAAAAGATAAAAATGTAAAAGATAAGGCCGAACTTAATTTGCATTTGACCAACGAAATGCCGGTTCTGAACCCCTAAATCTAGAAGATAAACGTGTTTGTGTATGTTTTACATATACTATTTCAGAATTTTCGAAATATGCCAAAAGTGAGATTGCAGCTTTGAACTCAAATAAAGGATGGATTACTGCGGACATCATCGTTTAAGTCGGGTCAGACAACTAACAACTGACCTGCCATCGTATAATACACTGACAGATCAGGGTCTATGTTCACTTCTAAGAAACTGCACATATCCAGATCTGCTGGCGTATTTTGCGACGGAATATCTAGATCTATGCAGTATATACGATAAGTTAATTTGTTTAATAATTGTTTATTTAATAGCAGCAATAGTGCATCTTTTTCAAGGATGTTAATGTGATCAGACGTGTGCCAAATTCACAAGAGGAATTGCCTGCAGCAGTAGGTTTTTGGTAACCGCAACTGCTGCCTGGTCTCTACAATAATTTAGCTCTAATGGTGTTACATTATCTGTTCGTTGTAACCAAATCTTTACAATGGTGATCTTTACCCTCCGTTAGGTTCCTTCAGGGACTTGTAATTACTTCGTGTAAACCCTCAGGTGTCGGATACACCTACTATCTAAAACATGTTATATTTAGGTACTGGTGAATCATGGTATGCAAGAAATAACGACAGCTTGCTTTGCTAGCGGCTATGTGTTCTTCGGTTTATATTGACATCGAAGGAACCGCGTCGTGTACGGTATCAATACTAGATTTGCTTCAACGCGTTGAATTTATTCACAATACTATTTCATGTATATATACTTCCTTTATTCAATAAAAGTTGTTTAAAAACTGAGAACTCTCTTTCTTACACGGAAAACAAATTATACTAGTGTTTACTAAGTCTATAGAGAACACAGGGATGCACTCAGTGCGCGGTACATACGAATAAGGTGAGTAATACGTGAAATTGTAAATATTTTTATTTATTTACTATATGCAGGAATAATGTCAACACAGTCTGTGGGAAAGTGTGGCCACATGAAATCTTCTTGGTATATTTGTCTAAACTGTATCAAATGTTCCAAATGTACAACAAAAAATCGTACATTTTGTAAATCATGGCCTGCAGAAAGCTGGAGTCTGCAAGACTTATCAGAAAAAGAAGAAACTTCATTCTCCTTCCTCATCGGAATTTTCCGGCTTCTATGTTACATAAATTAAGGGGTCGAGGAGGAGATGCACCGCCATCACCCCGTCAGAGGTAGTTTGTCGCGCACCACAACTTCTTGAGTGATACATCATTTGACGATCCTGTATCCTCTGATCATCAAACTATGATCCCACGGTATGGGGATAGGGTTCGGACCGATTTCCCCTCCTCCCCCTCTGCCACCTCATTATGAAAATTGGGAGTCTAACCAGCGGGTTCAGATTAGGCTAGGGGATCGGATCGGTATCCCCCTTTCCTATTAACCCAATAAACGTCTATGAGATGTGGGGTCCTCCACCTCGTGCCCAGCCATCTCTTCATAACCGGGTGGAAACAATTCGGACGTTCTCGTCTTTAACCGGCTCGTGCCACTCCTTCAGCCCCTACTCACCGTGTTGAAATACGGGACTTAGCGCAGAGAGTTTTTTTTTTTTTTTACCATCGTGACATCATAGGGACTTGGTGATGCCCACACACTCACCAGATCAAGAGTGTAATTGATGATGCTATCTCCATTCTAGTAGATTTTATTGAGTTCGACATGGAGGAAGCACAAGTGACGCCTGCTCTTACGCCCGCTCCCTCATTCTTCTTCGATTGAGGAAATTGCTGATAGTTTTCGACGAGCCAAAACATTAATCGACAACGTCAAGGGTGGGCCGTTCCCTTCTCAATTTTGCCACCTTTGGTCTCTTCTGCCAGCTATCGGGTACATTCCCCAAAGTGGCCCACGAAACCTCCCCATCTTTATACTGGTGAGGACAAGGTGGGTATTTCAAGTAGAACCTGGGCACGCCTTTCCATAAAAGACATCGAAGCCATGGAACCGGAGAGCATAATTCTACGGGGACTTTGGACCCCGACCTAATTATCCCTCCACATAAACAACCTAGAAATGAAGGATGTATATCTAGCGTGTCAAGGGTGTATCGACAGAGTAAGGGGTCGATGTGTCATGATCCTCCCCGACAACACGTCCGTCGTAGCTTATCTTCGACGTGAAGGATGTACATATTCGCCTTCTCTTTGTGTGGAAGTCAGAAACCTCCTGCACTGGGCCACCTCGAAAAACATAACACTCACAGTTCGGCATATTCCTGGCAAGAAAAATGTTTTGGCGGACAGTTTCTCCAGAACTGGCGGAGCCATCCGTACAGAACGGACTCTTCACTACTTTGTTACAGAGTCCCCTTTTTCAATGTGAGGGAGGTCTCTAGTGGATCTATTTGAAACCAGGCTCAACAACAAACTTCCATTTCAAGTTTCCCTGTCCCGGATCAAGGACCATGGACAGTGGATTCGTGCAGTGTCCAGTGGGATCGGTTGTTCGCTTACGCCTTCCCACCCTTCCGACTGAATACTCAAGTTTTGAAAAAGTGAGTACTTCACTGCTCAGATCATTCTCATTGTCCGTCTGTGGCCTCATCGCTCGTGGTTCAGCGATCTTCTAGGTCTGTTGATCGCGCGACCCAGGTCTCTTCCTCCACAAACAGCGCACAAATTCTCCACCTACACTCTTATCTCATCTCAAGCGATCTCTTCGCCAGAAAAAGTTCGGACCGAGCTACATCATTCAGGCTATGAGAACTTCAACATCCAAGGTTTATGAAGCCAGGTGGAGAATCTTCTCTGACTGATGCAGTAGGAAACGTTTTGATCCTAGCTGTCTCTCTATCATGTCTGTTCTCTTGAGAGCAAAATATACTATATGTCCACTATCAATGGCTATGGAGCCGACACTTAAAAAACACTTAAATTCCCTCAAGGCATGGTAAGCTTGGATTCACTTAATTATACTGTAAGTTCCTCTCCAATGTTTCATTTATCACTTTAATAATTAAATTGTTTGTTAAGTTTTACAAAACTTGATGGTTTTGCTTCTTTTCTGTTACTTACGTTTGTGACTATAGAGTTGTAACAGTAGTTTTTTTTTTGGGGGGGGGAGGCAAAACTAATTTTAATTATGCAATACTTACCAATAGCTATTATCAAATGCCCTCCTGCGAATCGAGTATCATTATTAAGACATTTCCAGCTCATCAATCGGAGACAACCGTCTTCCAGAACATGTGGCATCTTCCATCGTTTCGGGGCCATTTTAGAGGTGATTAAACAACGCTAAAATTATATAATATGATGGAGAATTACATTGGTAACCTGTATTCACGTCGGCATTGACAATATCATGAGAGTACCATAAGAGTGCCCAGATTGACAATATCATGAGAGTACCATAAGAGTGCCCAGATTGACAATATCATGAGAGTGCCATAAGAGTGCCCAGATTACAGTAGTAGTATTATTCTCCTTCTCCGACAGTTTTACGTCACCGTCATTTACCTATGTTAAGTTACACGCATAAAACTACAGCTATCCAGCGTTATTTTAACTACCGATCGGCGTTAAATTCAGTGACAGGCTGAAAAAGAAAACCCAAAAATAAAACAAAACAAAACAAGAGTTCTAACAAATGTTTGAGAACTTTTTAAATACCCCTCGTATTAGTAAACGTACTGAATCGAACTTTTATTTGACTTCAGTTTGCTTTGAATTCAATTTGCAATATACAGCTAGAAGTATTTGGTTAGACTGTACAGGAAGAAGTAATTGGTGACACTGTATAGCTAGAAGTAACTTGGACACACTGCTCAGCTTGAAGATTTTTTGTTACATTGTACAGTTTAGAAGTATTTGGTTAGACTGTACAGGTGGAAGTAATTGGTGACACTCTATAGCTAGAAGTAACTTGGACACAGTGCTCAGCTTGAAGATATTTTGTTACATTGTACAGTTAGAAATATTTGGGTACACTGTACAGCTAGAAATAATTAGAGGTAATGTAGAGCTAAAAGTGCTTGGTTGCACAGTACGGCTAGAAACACTTGGTCACAAAGCACAGCTAGAAGTGCTTGGTTGCACAGTACAGCTAGAAACACTTGGTCACAAAGCACAGCTAGAAGTGCTTGGACACATTATACAGCTGGAAGTTCTTGAACTGAGTCGTGGGGAAATAACTAGATAAAAATGTCCAATCAAAAATGGTTGCTAAGAAGTACAAGTTTTTTTCCTCCCATTAATGGATATAAACGTGTGATTCACTTGGTATTTACCCAGTAATGGATGTAAACGTGTGATTCACTTGATATTTGCCCGTTTTCGCTCCTTTAGTTTCAATAATGATTTCAATTTCTGAACATCGCTCCTTAATTGTGGAGAGCAGCTGCTGTGGCACAATTTTGGCACATGTTTTGGTTCTAATCCTATCACTGGATGAACCCTTGTCAAATACCGTGGTGTGTCCTTTGGCAAGACGCTTCACTTCAATTGATTTAGCACTAAATAACTTATTCGTTTTGATATGTCGTAAAACACCAAAATCAAACTAAATCTTTAACTGTAGAAAATAAGTTTATTTGCATGTAAAAGCATTGCAAATTTATTTCCAAATATTTTGTTCTTAACCTTTATGTAAAATACAGCAATAAATGCCTAAAATTTCAATAACTGATTTAGGATCAGGGTCGAGAAAATTAAAATGTATTGTCTTCCAGTAGAGTACTCTGACTTACATGAACGAATGATGAATACGTTTACGCCACGTGAATTACGGACAGATTCACTGGAAATAAAATCAATTGTTTGCGAGTGTGCTAGGGAGACAATTGATAATGACATCGAAAGCGTGAATTTCCCTCTTTATTAATGAACTCAGCACTTTTTTCTGAACAGAGAATCTAATCAATACGACAACATGACAGCTGGTAACATATCAAACAGTGCGAATCATTACTTGTTGATTTTAGCCACCTTAAGTAAATTTCAGCGTTAGTTTTTTCGTTTTCTAATTGATCCTCTCTTGCTTCCTTCTGGTAGGAATTGGTAAGGACAGTTTGAGAACTTTTCATGTTTCAAAGGATAACGAACTGACAATCGGACGAACAAACGGTATATGACTAAAGAACACGGTGGCGTAAGAAACGAACAAGTAACCACTACAATTACGAGGCGGGGGGGGGGGGACCAGGTGCGCCCCAAAGTCCCATCAAACAACTTTTTATTAGTAGAATTAAATTTGGGTAGGGGGGAGATTTCTTGCTACGCTATTGGACGAACATGACTAATAGCAATACATCATAAAAATACGGATATAATAATCTGCGGTACCGACCAGGCGCATTTAATATCGCATGCTAGTTGTAATTTCGTATGTTCAGCAATAATTAGTAGGGCTGAAACGGTCAGCGAATTCTTTAGCCAATTGCCCGTAATACAATAACGAACCGTAGCCGGTTAATTGCAGTTGGAAACACTTGATGTACAGATTGTCAACTAGCAAGATTGAGAGCTTAATCAAAGTTCCTAGTTTCTAAAACCTAGTGACACATAATCTGGCCCGTCCTATGTTCGCGCTAATTAATGTTTACGCCATTATTATACAAGATGTGCCTTTGTCAAGTACTTTTAGAATGTATATTTATTAACGTCTGAAGAAAACAATGAGAATTAGTTTTCAAGCTACGAAGCTCCGACTCCACAGGAAACAGAATATACAATAACCATATACATCATGTTTAAAGCAGGGAACCAATCCAATTTTAGCGGTGATTAATTTAGTTAATACATCGAACCAGTTGTCGACATATTTGCAAATTACATCCATATTTCCAGATTTTCCACACTTACTGCAAAGAGATAGACAAATATGCAGAAATATAATTTTTAAGGAATGCATTAATTATACAGACATCCAGTCAGACACATCGACACATATTTATTGATACATATGTAAGTTTCATGCTAGGCCGATACATTAGTTATACAAATCATCTTGATCATAATCGTTGTCATCGTCGTCGTCATCATCATCAATCCTTAAACTACTGAAAACAGGTTCTTTAATTATCTACTGGAACTAGTAAACAACAGTAAATAAATGTTTGACCCTTAATAGTTCTCCTACGCTGAGATGGGCACAGTTATCAAACTGTCTGCGAATCACGTGATAAGAGCAGAGCTGATGCAAACACTAGAAGCAGACGATCAAAAGGTGAGATACACGTGAAACGTGGATTATTATTATTATTATAAATATTCTTGGTGATTTTGTGGAGGGGGTACTGATGTGAAAATAACACTATTTTAAGTAATATTTGTTAATACTTATTAAGAATCTGCTCTGTAGACGAATTCTTCTGCTATGAAAGACACAGCACGACGCGTAACCATGTTAATAACCACGTGACCACAGCAGTAACGGCAACAGAAGTGCTAAATAGTCGAATTCTGTAGATTACCGCCGATTTAGACATAATGCGAAATCAGGAATGGAGAATATAAGTGTTGCACTTGCTGACATTAATATATTTTCTGCTCACTTTTGTAAGAGTTTCTGGTATAAATTTCATTTTTAATTCTTTTGTCTTATTCTCATCGATTTCCTACCGATGATGCCAACTGCCAGGATCTCTCAAACGCTGTGTTGAAACTATGTGTTGCTATCGTTACAATGACTGAGACGGAAAATCCGTAATACGTGCGAACTGTGTGTGTGATTTAGATTTTTAACGTAGTTTTAACAATTATAGTCATATCAAACGAAGAAAATAGGGTTATGTGTTTGCGAATGTGTCTGTGTATGTAAGTGTTAACATGAAGTAAGAGTAATGTTAATACTCATATTACTGTTTGTTATATATTTCATTATGATATATTGAAATATATCATTGGGGGAATACTTATATCGCCACGGCGGCAATATTCATTTTGAAACTACTATCTTTTTTCATTTTGGAAATATATCTGTCCTTATGTTATTGAGACCCTGATTTCCATATTGAGACCTATTTGAGTTTTTCTTCTTCATTTCCTTCTCTCTCTTCCTCCGTTCCTCTCTCACTCCCTTCTTCTCTCACTCCCTCTCCGTCTGGATAAAAAGATCTTAAATTGTGCGAAGACTTAAACTTTCTAGTAAAATTTATACAATCATTTAAATAGAATCCTCAGAAATGTTAATTTTTAGAATTAGTTTTCCACATGAGTTACGTGAACTGTCCGTGATTGAAGTTATAGTCGATATTCTGAGTGACCCATACAGTGGCATATACGTGTTAGCCTCAATGGCAAATCTCTTTATTGCATATAGAAATAAAATTGTTGAAGTAGTAATTTTCACTGTCATCATAATCGCGTTGAAAACGATGGAGAAACCAAACAATTATTAGTATCGATTGCAAACAAATATTACGTGTCACTCGACATTTTGAGTGCAGCATCTGTTATTGCAAATAAATTGCAAGGTTGCCAACACACATAAATTTACGTCTGAATGCAGAAGTAAACAAAAATAGAATGAAATCGCTTACAAGCAAACTCACAATCACTAAAATCTGTTGTTTAATGGTACTACGCTCTGAAGTCTGTTGGAGCATTCCGTTTTGTTTCCTTAGCACAACCAATGTCAGCAATGTTCACTTTATCAATCCGCTCAAGAAATGTAGTAATTTGCTGGTTTTGAAAATAAGGATAGGACTGAGACATTTTATTTACATTTTCAATCGGTTTCCATTCTAAGCTTCATAGCGCTTGATGTTAAGAGTCCAAAGGGGGTGGAGGTGGGGTTGGTTAACCGGTTAATGCAAATATTCGAACCTTTCACTGCATTCCAGTCCTTATGTACAGCTCTGCTAGTTAACTATCAACGGTTACCGCTATTACTCGAACCATCAACGGTCATCATGCTATTTGTTGTTGTTTAACTTTGAGACGCAGACTCAGACCGAAGTGAGACAAATACGCCTTACCTATCGCTAATTAGCACGAAAACTGCATTGTTAAATTTTTGGACTTATGAGCAGCCTTCGTCGTTGTTCTAAGATGTCTTGCTTTTCTGGGGAAAGGATGGGGTGGGTATGAGTGTCTAATAAATTTCTTATGATAAAATGTCTCAAATGTTAAAATTGATATTTACATTATTTTTCACGTCAGCCAACTTACACTAAGTAACTAAGACCAATAACTAATTTAGAGGTCATCTAGTTGCTGGTGTTGAACGTAAGTTTGATTACGATCAGGGTCTACGTTTGGCGTGAATAGTTTGGAAATGGTCTTAATTCCATGTATTTTCTTATTTCCAAAAATGTTTTTTGTTCGAAAGCCTGCTAAAAATGAAAAAGAATTTGCTCACGAGGGGCCTTTGAAACAAGTGACAATATTTAATCTTTTGCGAAAGATTGATCATGGGTACAACACGATCAAACTATACGTGAGCTGATCCAGAATCAGGTGGACACGGCGCTTAAATCTGAACCGAGCCGACTTACAAAATTAAATTTCACCTTTTGTAATATCAATCATTTCAAAACATATGTGTCAAATTTTGTAAAACAAAATTATATTGAAACCACACAGTTTCTGTTTGTAACATAATATCATTTAGCCATTGGCATAGTTATGGTACTAGTGATATATACCTAGAACGTTTTAAAAGGATCAGAATATATCTAGCGGGTACTTTCCGTGTGATTTTTTTTTTGTTGCACAAATATGCACTCACATGCGTACTTCAGCGTGCCTAGCTACTCCACTGATCATTTTTCATACATCTTCTTTACATATTTTTACGATGTGTGTATACGAAGCTGCGTGTTTGAGTACAGACAGATGCGCCACCTATTGGCGATACTCTGAGTAGACATTTCCATATTACTGTTTGTTTGTATAATAATTTAAACAAGAAAAGTCTCTGCGCAATTGGAGTATTACCTTGCCAGATGCATTGTTTGAATTGTAAAATTAATTCTGTCAGAAAACAGATCTGAAGGATGCCATTAAAAACATTGCTTACTAGCCGCGGACCAAATATCACTAATGCGATAAATGGCGTGGCAAGAAAAACCGCTCGACAGATCCCATTGCAATTTGGATTTAGTCCTTGGCAGTTATCCATCAGTCGCCCATTGATGCTTGAAATAGTTTTATCAAAGTGTAACGTCTTATATAAAACAAAGTGGCATGGGCAATATCAGTTAGAAAGATTGTTACTTGATGATAATGAAAGAGAAGGAATGCTAAGTGAACCTACCATTAAGAATAACACGATGTTGGTACAATGAAAGACCAACGAAGATAGTCTCATCGCTAAATGTGAAATAAGTAAGAATTTGTTCTTGGATGCTGAACAGAGAAATGTAATCAAAGAACAAGTTTAGCATGGTTTGGTTTTGTGGGCTTTTAGCGACATTTTTCAGCACATGATAGGCCGTGTATGGCGGTCAGTGTATTTTGGTGAATGGAGAACCCGACAAGACTGCGTGAAGAACGGGCGAGCTTTGCAACATACCCACGTTTGTTGAGCCGAACTAGAACTCACGCAGAAAGAGGTGAGATGTGTGAATGATCTGTAAAGCGTATCGCGTTAGAAAACTCTGCCACCCGCGGCGTCTTACAGTGCGCATGTAGACATGGATCTATGTATCAATGCTGTTAGCACTTGGAGATCTGTATCAATGCTGTTAGAAGTTGGGGATTACACGAAATATGACTACCCCTTTATAAATTATTGGTGCATAGCTTTGTACACATTCTCTTGCCCAAAAACATTTAAAAAAATTGTATAGTCCTGTACAGTCCATCAGCTTGATATTATACAGGGTTTTTAATATCTCTCTTCCTGATGATTCGTGTCATGAAATGGTTTGTACAGTTTTGAAAAGTCTGTATTGCTGATGAAGCTTGTCATGAAATGGTTTGTACAGTTTTGTACAGTATATCATCCTGATTTAACTTGTCTTAATACTGTACAGGGTATTGTGCAGTCTATCTTCCAGATGAACTGTTCATGAAATCGTAGTTTTAAAAATTCTATCATCCCCAAGAATTTTACCATGAAATTACTTGTACTGAATTTTGTACAGTTTCTTTCTAATGGATTTTATCACGGCATTGTTTGTACATAGTTTTGTTCAGCTTCTCTTCCTAATGGATGTTGTCATGAATTTGGTTGCACAGTTTTGAACTATATATCATTCTGACGAATTTTTTTATGAACTCGTTTGTCCGGAGTTTTGCACACTTCCTGATGAATTGTGCCATGAATATTTCTGTAGTGTTTTTTAGTATTTTTTTTTCCCTATGAATTGTTCCATGCAAATGTTTGTACTGTGTTGTAGTGTTTCTTCCCGATGAATTTTGTCATGACATTGATTGTCCAGAGCTGTATACAGTGTTTCTTCCCGATGAATTATATATTGAAATGTTTGGTACAGTTTTGTATAATGTTTCTTTCCGATGCAAAAATTGTCAAGAGCGTGTTTTTTTTTTTTTTTTTTTTTTGTTTTTTTGTTTTTTTGTTTTTTTTTTGTAGAGCCCTGTACAGTGCTTATTCTTGATGAATTGTGTCATGAAAGTGTTGGTAGATATTTGTGCAGTATTTCTTCTCGATGACTTTTGCTATATTTCTTCTCGATGACTTTTGCTATAAACATGTTTGTCCAGGTTCTTATACAGAAGCTCTTGATGATGAATTTCGTCATGGAGTGGTTTTCAGTTTTGTACAGTTTATCATTCTGATTCATGTTGTTAGTAAATAGTACAAAATATTGTAATCTCTCCTCCTGATAATTATGCCACGAATTTATTGTGCATCATCTTGATGAATTTTGTCATGAACTTGTATATACATTTGTCATGAACTTGTACATACATTTGTCATGAACTTGTACATACATTTGTCATGAACGTATGCATACAGTTATCATGAATTTGTACATACAGTTGTCATGAACTTGTATATGCATTTGTCATGAGCTTGTACATACATTTTTGTCATGAACTTGCACATGCATTTGTCATGAACTTGTACATACTTTTTGTCATGAACGTGTACATAAATCTGCCATGAACTTGTACATAAATTTATCAAGTCACTCTTTCTGATGAGTTTGTTATCAATTTGTTTGTAGAGATTTTGTAAAGTTTTTTCCAGATCAATTGTGCTATGAAATTGTTTGCAGGGAGTTTTTTGTACAGTAGTATTTTCCTGATTCGTCGCTTTCCAAAATCTGTCGATCCCCTTCGTTCTCCAGTGTTTCTTGGATATATTATTAGCCAAAACAATATCCACTGCAGAACAGTCTTACTTAATGCAAAGGGAGAAGCTCAAACATTGCGATTACTCGTTATATTTACATAGAAATAACCGGCCTGATTAACAACGATAAATAATGCATGTAAGTTTCTACAATTTAAATCTTTAACAACAATTTTTTTCTCTGGTGAAGGAACGGGGACAACTTAAAATCGTCATAATGAATACATATCATGTAACGTCACAAGCTCACTCATTAGTCAATTGAATCCTTTTGCCACAGGCAGCAACTCTCGAATCCACAAGAGAGCACTTGTTCAAAAGTTGTTTCGACAGCTAAGTATGCCAAAGGTCCGATATAACGAAGTAGATCGAAGATTTCGACGTATGCCTACTCCATATCAAAATCGTTCAAACACTCGAGGTCAAAACGCAAGTTACAAATGTAGCGGTGGATGCTCTGCTACAACGGTTAGGCAAAAATTGGTGGTTTCAGTAACTGATTGAAAACAAATAGGGCAGGAAAATCGGTACCATTTTGTTGTTGTTTTCATTACTTTTTATTTATAAAACAGAAACGGAGTATCTAGAGAGAGGCTTCTTATGTGAAGGCTTAATCTGAGTACACGCATTTTATTCATTTATTTGTTTATCATATTAGTATTGTTCTTTTATGCACACGATTTCTTACTCCAAAACAAGGGCATCAAAGTTAAATTGCAATTAATGCCGTAATTAAGACATCATACTGTTGTTATCTATCTAGGTAAAAAAAAAACTATCGTTCTACTCCTATTGAGTTTCTATTCATATTCTTTTCGCATTTTGTTTTCACGTCAGATAAATTATTATCTTCAATGAAATATTGTCTGAGCCACAGGGTATGAGAAACAAGGTCCTTTTCTTGTAAATGCAATTTGGAGCTTATCAGAATTGTGAAATAAAAAAGGGTTTCTAAAGCAGCATGAAATCTTGGTTCCTTTGGCAAACAAAATTTTAAATTTTAAATGAAGATATCGTTACAAGCTAGGGGTCTTTGCTTGACCGAGCGGTGTCAAACCCTGGCGCGATTCCCGCTAGAAGTCATAAGTTTACCCCAAATTTCCAAAGACTTCTATACAACTTCAGTTGTAAGTTAGAAAGCCCGACGTGTCCATTCTATACATAAATTTTACTCTAATCAATGTAAAACCACAGATTTCCCAACA
>JAECUM010042197.1:0-34808 GCA_016617855.1 Megalonaias nervosa
CGACTCTGCGTCCTGCCTGCGGATGCTACTGTTGCCTCCATACTTGCGGCGGACGCTGACGCTCACACTCTTGCCGCTGTCTTTCCAACTCCTCCTCCCAGTTTTCTGTCTGGGGGACAGATGCTCTCGGTGGTAGTGGCTGTGGTACTAGTGGTGGTTGTGGAGGTGTCCTCACCATTGATATGACCACACACTGAGGTCTTAGCATCAGGCGAGGCAGGATTGTACTCTTCTCTTCCTTCTCTTTTATCTTTTTCCTCTCCTTCTCTTCCTTTTCAATCCTGGCTTCCTCCTGGATCGCCTCCATGCCCAGCTCAGCTAGGAGTCGCCTGGCATATTCCAGGTGTATCTGGAGTACAAGCCGTTTTGTGATTCTACTCAAGGTAACGAGTGAACACTGGGTAGCCAGACTGACGAACGCTCCGCATTATATGTCTGAAGCATGGACGTGAAGGAAAACAGCCACCTTACAGCAAAACTACCAATACTCACTTTACCATCAATAACATTGAACGCGCGGACCTAAAAGAAACACTCACGTTCTCTTTTTCACCTACAAACACACTTTAACACCATTCCAACATATAAGTATCTTACAAGGCAGAGAAACAAAGTGTTTATAGGCACACTTCTATATTTTAACCTACAGACAAACACACAAAGACAGATAACTATTTTGGCAATTTGACTAATATCTATTTTCTAGATTTTTGGGGTAGCCCTGAAAACGGCTGTTTTTGCTGGGGGTTATGGCAATCTGTTATCGTCTAAGATTGCGTCCCCGTCCGGCTGCAGGCTATCCCACAGGATAGAGCCTGCTTCTGCAGAAGGAAAAAGAGAACTCTTTCGTGTCCACACGGCAGTCCACAAAACCTCTGTCTAGCTTCTTCTGTTGTTGCTGCTGCTGTTGCTGTTCTCTCTGTTGTTTATGAAGTATGTACATCTCCGTCCATTCTTCTTGCTCCTTCTTGATTTAGTCTTTAAACATATCTTCTATTAGGTCTTGGGTTAGTGTTTACATCCTGACATTTTCAATCTCATCAGGCTTGGGTATCAGGTTTTGCCTGACACGATGTAAATTCACGTAGGCTTCGTTCAGTTTAGTTAAATTAAATTCATAGGTGGGCGAGTCAACAAAAGATGGTCTGGAGACAGCCGCACTTTATATGTCTCAAGCGCGGACGCGATAGAAACAATCCCTATGATTTTTTTGGGGGGGATGGTCGGAATGCTATGTAACTTATCTCATGGTGAGGAATAGAGAGAAGTCAAAAACCATGTATAGTGATTAATTTTTTTTTTTTTAAAACAAACCACCAACACGTTTTAAAAAGATAACATTTGTTTATTCAACCAACAATTATTCAACCAATAACATAACAATTCATACAATATCAAAGAACATAGTTTTGACAAAACTGACAACGATGTGATGTCAAGTTAGACTTCCACGGATGGAAGTCATTTGGCCATTGATGTACACTACGTTTCCTAGCTAAAGACAAGATATATCCATAATGGTCACAAAACCATCGATCTACTTTTTCATCGTTTCTAAAAGAGTCACGATCAAAATAAGTCACTAAATGTTCTAAGGGATATCCAAGACTTCGTTGATGAAGAAAATACTCACAATATTGTCCACACTCTATGGAATATGTGCCTTGTAATTCCACATAATTGGATCGTGTCGTCTGGGCATTTCGTCTCATTAAGTCGATGATGTCGTCTTCTAAAGGCGGAAGGATATACGAATCAAAATACTCCACACAACTCTCTTTGGGAAAGTAGACGGCTACCCAGTGAGTTCCTGGGAGATGCCTGTCGTCCGTGCTGATGATAAAAGCTTGGTGGTCTTTAGGTTTGCGATGAGGATGTACGTCTTTAACGCACACGACAGGATTCCAGGAAGCGATGTACGAACTGTTTTTCAAAAGGTAATAAAGTTCCTAGGTATCCATGTTTGTTTTGGGTTTTTTCTTCTTTCACAGGTAATGATAAATCATCGATTCCATCCTGACTTTTCGCTTGAAAATCACTGTCAATTAATTGTCTCTTCGCTTCGTCTCCATACTCTGGGCCAAGAGAGATTTGATGCGATGGATGTCTAGAGCCGTCAATGGAGGGAAAGAATGATCACGCAAGCCTTTATACCACTGATGCAACACTGCTTCTACAGAGATGAGACCCCAAGCGACCGCCAGATATTCGTCCAATGTTTCTTCTTGACTCATCATCAGATATTTATCGTGTTGAGTTTGACTGGGATGATCGTTTTGACATCTACAGGAATAATCTTTGCTCAACGCAGTAATTTGGCAAAACAGGAGACTAAATGTTGTTCTTGTTCTGGCCACCTGGACATCACCATGTCCTCTTCGTCTTTTTTCTGTGTGTTCCACTATATCCTTCCATTCCATTTCCAAATCTTCTCTACCATTCACAGAGGGATAAGAGTCTTCCATAGCTTCTAATAGTCTAGAATGACTTCTCTCAAACTGTTGATTTCTATCGTATTGTCGAATTCGGCATACAAGATGACGTTCACCGTGTTGGATAGAGGATCTGCAAAATGAAGTTTCACACTAATCTGGCCGGATTTTATAGGGTGGAAATTTCCCTCTTCGATGCCTTGGTCTGGAGTGAAATCAAAAGCCCACAAAGCGTAACATCCTGCATAATCGGTGTACTTAATACCGTGACTGGTGTTGGTCCCTAACTGTCCGGTGGTTTCGTACAGGGACAAGTACGACCTCAAGTAATTCTTCTTCTTAAAGCCAGGTTCAAAGGGTCAGGTTCACAAGGTCTTGCCTTCGCGACTGACTTCAGTCTTGGATACGTTGTAGTGCTTAAACTCGAAAGGATTGGCAATGACGAGTCCTTTGAAGGTTGCATTGCTGCTGATACCAACGATTAATAATTTGGGTAACTGTCCTTGAAACGGATACTTGGCGGTCGCTCTGCACAAAGTGTGACTGATGTCGTTTCCCACTTTAGGTAACACTTCCATGCGTCGTACGTAGAATCGGGCTTCTTGGATGATGGTTTTATATTTAATAACATCCTCAGCCATAAAATGGAAAGCTACACTGCTCCGATTCAGTCTTAGGCGAACATCCACACCGTTCAGCAAATATTTCTCTTGCAATCACATGTCCAAATGTAAACGATCCATCAGTTCTCAACTGCTGTCGGGTGGTGTGAGTTTGCTTGCATTGTTCTTATTTAGTATGTCGAACTTGCCCATCATTTCAGGTTTCCATACCAAGCAGACATCCATATGAGTGTTCTTGGCTTCATTTCCGTACGTCAAGAGATTTTCCAGGTATGCTCGGTAAGGGTAAGTATCCATACTACTGCTGACCAGTTTGATATTCAAGTACAAATTCACTTCGCTGAACAACGAATGCATGAAATTGTTGACGGGTGCTACTTTATCCTCATCCTCTGGATTGGCATTTTCTGCCGTTTCGATCACTTTGACTTTCAAGTACAAGTAACTGCTATTCCGATCGATCTAATCTTAGGGCTGTCCTTTGATTTCAAACTCGATGGGAGCTGAATCCGTCAAAGAGGAGACGGGATGAAACTCTACCCATTGGGATTCTTGCATCGTCATCGTGGTGGGTAGCATGGTAAATAGATCCAGTTCTGACTTGGAACATGCGCAAGACTCTCGGTGCATCATTTTTTCCCTCTCTGTTGTTTAATAATCAAACACGTCTAATTCTCGGACGGCTCTTCTTTTCTTGGTCTTTCTAGCACTGGGGGTGTAAATTCCTCTGAAAGGGTATCTTCGTCGTCGTTTCTTTCTGCCTTGTCCTTGCTGTGGCGTCCGGGAAGCAGGAATGCCTGACTCGGCAGCGTCCAGGGCATTTATAGGAATTTCTCGTCGGCCCAAAATGTCTTTGCCAGTTTAAAGCAAGACAATTTTGAATGCTCTCAAGAAAGCTTCTTTGTGGATTTGTTTGTCGATCGTGACATTTTGAAGAGATTCTTTGCCTTGCGTCAAAGTGGCATCTTTCAGGGCGTGCAATCCTCGTGTCACCATCGTTTTCAAAACTGGGGTCACCGAACGACACGTTCATTTCAGCATATCTCCTAAACCATGTCCTCGCTGTCGAACGACTCCTCGGTACACAGGATACATGACTTACAAGTCGGTAGAGAACCGTTTTCTAAAACGGAGTTTCACCGTGAATTTCCTTTTGGTTAATGAAATATTTCGTCCCAGATCTCCTTTTATAGTAATGTTGTCACTATCGAAATACGACTTACTGACGGGTAAATAGTGGGGATGTACAAATTAGTTGTGAACGTGATATGTGTTTCCACCTTCCTCGTCAGCGGTCGTGGCAGAATCCACTTTGAAAGGAATGACTCGCAGTAACGGTACAGAGGTGTGTCCCACCATGTTGTACTCCACCACAGCGGAGTACACAAAGATCAAATTCAGTCTTTGTTTCAGTTCTACGGGGAATCGAAAATACTGCGCGCAAAATACACGGTGCTGATAATGAATGGTAAGGGTCCACTCTGGAGCATCTTGACGTCACCACCCAAAATGTTAAGCATGTCAGGAGAAAATTGAATGGCCTATGTTTTCTCCTCTAAACATTTCATCATCAGGCGACTAGTAACTTTATGGTACTCGATGGTGACACTTTTTCTGGCTTTGTCCAAGGCTTTGCCAAACAGGGTATTCAACCTGGTAGCAATCGTGTTCACCAAATGCTGACCGCTAAAATAATAGCCTGCAGGAATTCTCAACATATAGATGTAACGTGGAGTATTGGGGGACGCTTTCTTTCATAGAGGCATCTACTGTTTCGTGTTGATTCAAGTAGTCTTGCACTTGGTTGTCCAGAACTTCGACCTTGAAAGTGCTTTGATTTTTAGTGATGTTTAGGATTTGTGTAAGGTGAATCATTTCGACCAAATCCACTTCCCAATGGGCCTCGTGATCCAATTGGATGAACAGAGGTAACCTGGCTATGAAACAGGACAACGTATTGTGGGGAAACACATCCATGACACTGTCAATGGGTAATGTTGAGTACAATTGGTTATTCATAATTTCAGAGTTCTGCTGTTCGAGGGGTCACTGGAGGTAAGAGGAGTGTCTAAAAGAGGATTATTGTTGTTTGGGTGGTGACTGTTGGGAGGGTGACTGACGTTGGGCGCAAGACTCCCGTTGGTACCATTAGAGTATTTCAGAGAAGGATTGGGGAGAAGGTAACCAATGCAACTAATCAGTAAAATGGTTCATAATTGTTTGTCTCCTTGTTGCAAACTCAGATTGGCAATGGCAGCACCGATGACAGAATACACCACAAAGATTGGGCAGAGAAAGACAATTTGCGTTGCAGGCACACGTTCTCCACACCACACACACAAGGGTTGCTTTTGTAGATCTTGCACAGAAGAACTGGGTCAAGGAGTGGTCACTGCTGCGGTAGTTGAGGCTGTGTTGAAGGGCACGATGGCCACTTCTTTTTATAGTCGATGACTTGCGAAGCGTCGATCGAAGAATCAAAACTGGGAAGGTGTCCTTTCCAACGTACTTTGACTTCTTGGACACATCGTTTTCCCAGTTTTCGGGTTCTTCGATCGAGAATGCTTTCGATGTCGTACACTTCGCCTTCTTTTTTGGTCACGCGTTGTAACTTCGGCAAGTAAAAGGTTCCTTTTAACACTTCCCCATTCATGTCTTCCAATTTATAGACGGCAGGATGACGGCCACGCACTCGTGCAGTGACACGAAACAATTCGGTGGTCCAGTTGGGCAAGTAACCTTCGAAAGTGCGTTTGGTTTTGCCAATACGCACCCAGTCTCCCGCAGTCAACACTTCACCTTTCTTGGGGACAGCCACAGTCGGGGACGTACCAAACAGACACTCAAAGACGGTCACTTCGTTGTCTGGAGTCACTTCTTGGGGGACATATCCGATGCTCCGATGGTAAGATTGGTTATACGCTTGGACCGGGTTCGGTAAGACGTCGATGTACTTGAGAGTGTGTTGATGCGTAAAATATTTTCCACATGCGTTCTTTCAAGGTGCGTTGAAAATGTTCCACGATGCTGAATACGGTTTCTGGATTCTCGGTGGTGAAATAATGAATGTCTCATTTCTTTAATTCTTTTTGGAAAGCTTGGTTCAGAAATTCGGTACTTTTGTCGATTTGCCATCGAAGAAGGTGACGACCACTTTGTTTCAACACCAGTTTTAAGGCTGGCACTAACTCAGTGCTCTATTTGAAAGTCAATGGCACGACCCAGTCAAATTTTGAAAAGACGTCGATGAACAAAAATATTTGTAGCCTCGATTGTAGATGGCCAAATGAGAGACATCGGATAAAACGGATTGCCATTGATGATCGATGCCCTCCACTCGGCTACGACTTCTGGAAAATTTTCGTCGAATGGGTTTGTGTAAAGTGTAAGTGGCTTGTTCTTGCTACCATCGTTGCACTTGAGGTAAACGGGCAGTTTTCAGGCGAGTTTTGGCAGCAAGATACAATTTCTCAACTCCTCCGTAACCAGCAGGATGGACTGGATTGTAATAAATTCTGGCTAACACATTCTCTATCAGGACTTTTTTTAATATGTCACCCTCTCTTCACTGATGCTACTCTGGATGGGGTAAGGTGGTGGTTTGGAAACGGCTTTATGTGTTCGATGTACCACGGGAGTAGAAGTCGAGGGTAGTGGTGGCGGTGGTGGTAATGGGATGGCTTTTGTTTTCCTTTCTCTTTTCACTTTTGGTTTCCATTCATTCTTTTTGACTTCTGTCAAAGGAGGAGAGGACATCATCTTTTAACCCCACGCTTTAAGCTCTTCTTGTTTGGGTGCGGGGGAAGGGGGTCAACAAGGACGCTGCAATCTTACTAGGGATGGGAGCTGATGACGGTGTTTGAAAAACTTCGCGTACCTCTTCCTCCTCAGACATCCGTGGAGATGCGTCTGTCTTGACATCTGGGGGTGGGGTGGTGATGGACTTTCCATCAGGGCCTTAAAATCTTTTAGAGTCGGTGGAGCTGTTTCTTTTAAAGCTTTCTGGTGAAAGAGCTGAAGTCACGCAACACGACGGACAATACGTCCCAGTGTTTGGCTAAACGAGGAGGCAGACCTTTCCTTTTCTTTCCTTTGGGGGTAGAAGAGGGATAGCTTCTGTGGGTTAACATCTTTGTTGGTTCCGGGACACACACAAAAAATACACTGACGTCGATGACTCGGCACACATCGTTTATTTCATTATTTTTTTGTAGGTCGAAGGGTGTGTAACCAGTCTTTCTGACGAACTCTTAGACTATCGCTTCGTCAAAAATGTGACGACTTTTTTCCTATATCGCCAAACAATCCTCCCCTTTGGTTGCTCCTCATTTTCTTTGGATGTTTGGGTCTTCTTGGGGTAGACGTCGATGCTTAGCTAATTGTTTCTTCGGATGCCGGGTCAAACGACGAGGCCGTCTGTTTCTTTTTTCCATTTTCTTTCTGAACAGGAGAACGACGATGGCGGTAAAGGTGTGCATTTCTTTTAGGGGACACTTTTTGGCGTTCAGGAGCACAAAACACTGATACCCATCCTTTGCCACAGGTCTCTTTTATAGTGGAATGCGTCGCCACTGATTGTCTTTACGTCTTATCAACTTGACGACACACATCACGCGTCGTGGAGGGGTTCGCAACGGACTACATCGGGAAAGTTCTTGCTTGGATACATCCAGTAAACTCTGTAGCATGCCCGATCTCTCTTGGACTTTGATTTTGGGGGCAGGTAGTTTGTGAGCAGCTGCCGCAGCGGCTAAAGAGGTGTAGGGAGTCCCCGCTGGAGGAGAAGTTCCTGGAGACGCAGTTTTCCATTGCTTCATCAAATCGGGAGAAACGGGTGTCAAATTAGGCTTGGATGGCATCACTAGCAACGGAGAATTGGAAGAACCTGACGCTTCTGGAGACGCTGCAGGTCGTGGTTTGCGGATGTAAAGTTGCTCCCTGGCCGAAGTGCCTCTCTTGCGGGTAGAAGCTTTTTCTGGGGTCTTTTCTGTGGGCTTTTCTTTTTCTTTTTGGGGGTACGTTTCTTATTCTTAGGCTGTGACCTGGTCTTGACACCAATGCTCTATTTCGTCTGGGTACCTTTGGGTCGGGGAGTGGCGTTTTTCTTGGGGATGACTTTGGGACGTTGGGATCCCATTTTAAGAGGTCGCGAATGATGACACCTCCTAGAGAACCGCTACCTCCAGGTTTCAAAATGATTTGCTTTTTGGTTTGAGTGTCGATGCAGAGATCTGCAAGTTGCGTCAAGGCTACTTTGTTTCTCTCACGAAAGCGTTTGGTTTGATGTTGAATGTGGAGGATGCTTTGCAGTAATGGACGTGCTGTCACCGTAAACCATCGTATGACTTCTCTGAGACTGGGGTCTAAGACACGAGCACGTATTTGTGGATTCTTTTTGCGACTGATGCTATACAAGTCACGAATCATTTTGACGGGAAGATGAAACTGAAGGGACGTCATGTTGACGATGTGTGTGACAGACCAGAAGTGTCCGAGGTTATTATAGATTTTTCTTTGGTAAATCGACGGGGACGTCTACACGAGAGATCCTCCGTCTTGGTACCAGTGGTGAAACAAATGGGTACGAAATCGGAAAAAAATAGGGGGTCGTGGGTTTTAAATCCGCGAGTAAATAGGAGTGTGGGGTTTGAGTGGCACTTGCGATTTATCTCTATGGCTTTTAAAGAAAATGACACTGGCATTACAATGAGGCCATTTGCGTGTAAACCATAGTTTAATTTCTTCGTCTTCTAACATTTAGTCGAAGATGACCAGATGAGTTTGAATGGGGTCATACACGATCCCGTCATCTTCGCCAGGAATGCCTTCGACAAACACGATTGAATCGCCTTGACTTTCTTGCAGGAGGCTGTACGCCGATTGCCACTCTTTTTAATACTACACGATACGTTGAGGTGGACGATCGATCAAATGAAGTCTATGTTCGATCACACGTTTGACAAATTCTGTTTTGTCTGAACCGCTGGGTCCAGCAATTAACATGTTAAAGGGATGGCGAAGATACAAGGCCTCCCAACTGACACGATCTAAGTTTTCGGTGATGACTTTGAAAGTGGTGGAAGAGGGAGCAGAGACAGCAGAGGTAGCCATAGTGCAGGTAATGTCAGTTTTGAAACGAAGACAGACAAGAGTTTTTATACCTTTTTCAAGACACGTTTATTTTAAAAATAATTTAAAATGGAACATGAAAGACAAGATGGAGTACAACTCAAATGGTTAAGTACATCGATAAAATACACGTCAAAACGATCAAAGTGGAATATAAACAAGTCACTATACAACATTTCTGGTGACGAAGGTGGCATAGTTTGCCGTTTCTTTTGTCCAAACCTCGAAGCCTAGACTTTTCCAGCCACGTTCATCTGACCAGTGAGGGTGTAAGTCACAGGCTACACACACATCTTCGTAAACATCGTCAGAGACTAAAAGTTGACGAATCTTTTTTCCGTAGAAGTCTAGAAGTATCGAGATGAAAGCGCAAGGCTTTTGACAGAATGAGTTTCTCGCGTACATTTAAAGGTACCACCCTCTTGTTTTTGTTGGTATCTCACAGTTCAGATCTTACCGAACCCACAAGGAATCGACAGGTAAACGAAATCCCAGAAAGCAAATCACTAAGACACACACCAGACGATACAAATTCATTGGATACAGTGCTCGTAAAATGAGTTGGTAATCCACCATAGTATAAATAATGTCATTGATTTCCTTCCAGGGCAATTGTTTTATCACTAATGTTAACGGTCGTGGCATGTGAGCCAGTTGTTATACCTCTTTTTTGTCGGAGGTAATAAATGTACTTTATGCACAGAACTGGTCGTGCTCAGTCGACGTATCCAGATAGCTTAGTCACTAACTCACACACCACACGTCGCACAAACATTTCCTCTTGAAACAAGATTTCATCTTTTAAAAGATTTTGCTAATCCTCTAACTCCTCCTCTGGAATTCGTTGTAGTATGGCTAACCTGTAAGAAGTAGGATGAGTAGCAACCAAAGTATCCTGGTCCTTGTCCAGATGAACAATGTCTGACCACTGGAACGCTTTCACATGAATCAGTCCTCTTATAGCATTTAGGTACCAGTGGTTCAAACAATGGTGACGTAACGGATGCAATTGTTCTTTGCGTTGGACTTGTATTTTGACCAACTCTAGGTAAATGCGTTCTCTCAACTCCACAGGCAAACCGCAACTGTTCTCTTGTAAAGTATCCATCAAGAGATTACTGGGGTTGTGGTATGGTAGCCAGCTTTTATACCCTCTTTTGTTGGAAGTAATAAACATAGTGTCCTCCAAGAATAAAGAATCGTTGGGCCGTGGCCAATAGGCTCGTTTATATTTGTGACTGATGTAGTGTCCTCCCTTAATCAGTCTTCGCTTACTTTGGATAAGTGCATAGCTTAAAAATGGAGAAATGATTTTGAGTTTGCGTTTCGCTTGTATTTTGACAAACTCTTGGTAAATGCGTTCTCTCAACTCCATACGCAAACCACGAATGTTCTCTTGTAAAGTATCCATCCAAAGATTTCTGGGGTCCCACTAAAGGTAGGTAGTGACAGTGCTGAGACCACCGAGAATGTTCCAGGTAAGCGGAATCTTTCTGTTTCCACTTGTGAAGTGATACACCGCAACTAAAGCACTTGACTTTATCACCTTCACCCAAGTAGATAAATGCTGCTCTGGCTAATTCTTCGAGGGTAGGTCCTCCCAGATATTTGGGCCACTTTTCTTGGAAGGTGTGGAATCGACTTTCAAAGCCGCAGTGTTCAGGCAAACGCACAGGAAACGAATATTCTTCTTTCACAGGTTCGTTTCGATGAGGGTACGGTGAAATCCGTAGTAGTTTGCTCAGTTTTGGATGACATCTGTAGGGTGGTAGTCGCATGGTTTCACGTGGAGGATGACACTGACATTGAAAACCAGTAAAGTGATAAGGTGTACGATAACGAGAGGCATCGCTTTCGCATCCGTCATTTTTGACACGCACAGCATTACTTTCCATGGTAGGTATTGTAGTAGTGGTAGTAATAGTCATAGCAAAGTTCCCATTATGTGGTACTGAATCGCTGAAGTCATAGCGTACGGCATCCCTGCCATCGCAAGGCACAACATGGCACTCTACTTGAGAATCACCGAACTTGAATGGTGTCTGTTTGAAAGGATTCACCTTTCTCGCTTGGCTTGGTGTTTGTAGTCACAATGAACTATAGGGTTTGGACGTTTTCCCTTTTTATACTAGTCGTAATGAAGTCTCGAGCTTGTACATCTTTCCTTTTTATGCCTAGTTTTGGAAGTCTTCCTTTTATTCTTCCTGGACAACGGTACTATCTTTTCTAAGGTACCGTCATGCATGTACCGTTCTGTGATGGGTGGAAAGGTCATAGAAAGGTAACGACAGTACGGAGACCATCGAGTATGTTCCTGAACAGCTGAATATTTAGACATATATCGATCCATACGCAACCAGAGACCACAAATGAAACATTGTACTTCGTATCCCAATCCAGCAGCAGGTCCCAAGTAGACAAATCATGTTCTAGCTAAACCATTCGAAGTAGGTAATAATTCCCTATCCGTGGGCTATTTTTAAACGTTTCCAATCGACTAGCACAATTACAATAGACAGGCTAGAAGACAGGAATTTTGTATTGTTTGAACATGGAGTTCACAGTGGGTCACTCGATCGATTCTCGCTGTGTAGAAGACATACTTCTTGTTGGTGGTTATCGTCTTGGAACCATTTTTTCCACTACCAAACCTTAGAATCTTGTCGTTGTGGTACTCGTCCGTCCAGGCTCCTAAACGATCTCCTTCCATGTCAGGGTGTCGGTGACGCGGGCGATCGATGTAGATGCAACTGTCTGTGTCGAAATACAGCACACGATCTCCTAACAGTTCTAAAGCTTCGTACAATTTTAAGCGAGTATGGGCGGTCACGTAAGCTGCAATGATGACATCTCCAAATTTGTCGGCTTGTACAAAGTCCAGTTCTTCTTAGCAATTGACCAGGATCAAGTTTTCACGAAGGACGTCTACGTGTTTCATGTATCTGGGTTTGTTGTGAATTATCTGGAAGTAGAGGGAAGGATCAGACAAGTACTCCGTCTTGGGTAAACACGGGCGTTGTGCCATTTTGCCAAACAAGCAATTTAACATCACTTTATTAAACGATCGCCTTCCCTAGTTTTTCTCGATGTGGTCTAAAGTGATGCCATAGTGCTCCAAGTATTTCTGTTTGAATTTCTCTTGGTCTTCGGGAGTGTGGCACAAGGACGGATATCCGCTAGCTTCTTGTTTTAGTTTCAAAAAGGCATCACGTAGTCTGCGAAAATGTCTTCCTGAGTCTCATCACCCTTGTGGTAATGTTCTCTCTTGGGAAAGTGGTAAATGTTGTACACTTCTAACAATTGGTATCCCAGTTCTAGAGCTTTAAACAATTCTACGTTGACCCACGTTCCTGTCAGGGCGCTTTCTTCCTGGGTGTGCTGACAAGATCTGTCTTAGTTGCACGTTTCGGCACATGTACGGCACAAGGGAAACATCAGTTTTCCTTGGCAATGGTGAGGTAAAACGGGATGGTACAAGTCCGTGGGAGGCGAGACTTTGCACTTGATCAGTACATCGTATTGTTGAATGTTGTCCACGTCGATGTGTTCAGTCAGCAATTGCGGGTGCATGCGGGAAAGAGACAATATTTGCACACGTAAGATACAGCTAACACACGTCCAAGTATTTGATTTCTTCTTCGTTCTCCTCGTCGGCGTGGTACAGCATACAGGTGTCATTCGTCCGTCCTCCGTACAAACCTTCCCGTGGGTTCAGAGGGGCCACCAGATTGTAACTTTCCACGATACGTTTAAACTCTGGATCGGTTTTCAGTCGGTGACCTAAGATCCATTGTGCGAAATGGGCCAGCGTGCTCGGTCCCCGAAAGATTTTATTTCACGCGCTCCAGGAATCTTACTGCTGTGAGGGCAATGACTAAAGATAGGCTCTTGGATGCACTTCTTGCACGCTCGATGAGCCACGAACAAATTAGGAATGTGAATGCCCGTCTCTTGCATGCATTCCAAATCGAAACATATGAAATTCACTTTTTTATGGTCATATTCCACCTCCTCCTGTTGTGGTTGGTACTTTTGAATGTAGCATTCGTGTTCCAAGTACATTATCTGGTGACAAATTTGAGATTGTTTCTTTCCTGGCATTATTGCTACGTATTACTTGTCCACAAGTAGGACACAATCTTAGGAGTTGACAAGCACTTTTCTGCTGTGAACCTTGCGCTTTTAGATGTTGTTCATAACAGGCTGGGCTGACAAAAGTGCGCTGACAAGCTGGGCAATGCACTCGTTGTTGTCCTTCGTCAAGACAGGATTTAGAGGCCCAACATCCCTCACATTTGGATCCAAAATGCTTGTGTTGCTCTCGATTGTTATACCCATAGTCACATTGCTCACAGTAATAACCGTATCCCAGGAATCCGGTGATACTGATAATGGCATCGAAATGTTCATCGTGATAATAGACGTGAATGTATTTTCTGTCTTTGAAAGTTTTGCCTCGAAACAACAGAGGTCCACGCATTTCTTGAGGGTGTACTTTCAAGGTATAGCGTGGAGCTAAGACGTCTTTGCATTTCAGGAATGTCACAGGGTGTGTCTTTAGATAGTCCCGTTTGCTGTAACAGAGTTCTGCTTCTCTTCGTTCCTTGTCTCGGTTCGATTTTTGAATAGTTTTCTAGGATCTTTTCCATTCTACTGTGTCGTTTTTATCGGCATACGTTTGGCCCACCACGATGACACAGGCTAAACACATCTTGTCTTGAGGGTTGTTGATTTGGACAATGTTGCGCTTGATACTATGAAGGTCGTCCACCAATAACACCTTTGTGTGTCCGGTCCATTAGGGAAGAGAAAGGTGGGTCATGTACACTCTCGCTTTTCCATCGGTGATGTGAAACTTGTCCTTGGACTGCTGTACGTGTTGAATCTTGTCTATGACTTTGGAAGGTGTCAGTTCTGCTGGGCTGCTAAACTCGATCCAAACAGGTGACTTCAAACTGTCGTGATAAATGGAAAGTCTCAAGCGATCGTTTTCTTTGCTTAACAAAGAATCCCACACATCAGTGATAAACACCTCTGTTTTCTCTAGTGGTACGTCGGACTTGAAATCTTTAAATTTCACCGTGTACGTGTAGGCTGTGGTTCTGAATTTTCAAGAGGAGCGTTTATCCGACTCTCGAAGATGGTAGTACATCTCAGGGGTTACCGGTGGACTTTGGTTTGACGAAGACTCTCTTGGTCTGGATCCTGGTTCACTCATGTTATCTTCGAGATCGCTATCATGAATTTGAGCCAAGACGTCAGCCATTGTGCGAGGCGATAGGTCACGTCTCAGCCTTTTACTTTCTTCCCGTTTCTCCACGAAATGATGCGATCGTTTCATCTTGAGAACAAAAAGTCAAATGACAAAATTTTAAACGCCACGACCCCCTTTATATTAAATGTAAGGTCAGTCTCTTTCCTATACAAAGGGTCAGTGTCTTCCCTAAGAGTATTCATTTCACTCTCAATCCTACCAGAAAGATGGAGAAGCCAACACAGATCGAACTTCTAATCAGAGCTTTGCGAGGTGTCATAAGAAGATTTCTTCAGAGAAGCCGACGGACTACTCGCCCTCCTTTCGAGATAAAAGTCAAGATACTTGGTGTATCTGTCACAAGAAAGGGCATTGGTCTTCTGAATGTCCACAACGTCAAAAAAGCAAGACAAGTGTCAAAAGAAACAAAAGTCAAGATACCTGTTATCATTGTCAAGAGAAAGGACATTTATCTTCAGACTGCCCTAAGAAACAACAGGAGCAGAGGTAGAGAGGGGTTCCGAACAGGAAGAAGAGGTACCCTCCAAAAAAGAAGAACTCGGACAAGTGCAGAAAATGAAGAAAGAGAAGAAAAGAAGACGAGAAGAAAGTGAGGAAGAAGAGGAACACCTGTTACAGTGAAGAAATTCAAAAAAGGAGAGAGTGAAAATACAAAGAAGAAAAATGAATGTTTTTTAAAGTGTTGTGTTGTGAAATTGGATTGTAAATTTGTACCAGAGAATATACCAGAAAGAAAAACGTAAATGTCTCTCGGATTTGAATTTTATAATAAGGACCTACACTTACACACTCACACGCGTAAATCATGAGGAAAAAAGTGATTTAAACATTGAGTAGTCTCTTTTCGAGAGAGGTAGGTGGCTCTGAAAAGGGCTGTTGGGTGGGTTTTTTCTTGTTTTTTTATAAAAACAAAAAAAAAAAAAACTCAGGAATGGGAAGTAGTGAGTTTTAACTGCCTTATCCCTTTGTTACGGCCAAGACCTTCTTCTGGGCCTGCTACTGTCGATGATTTGGTAGAGATCGATAGGGTTGGTATCTCAGGTGTAGTAGGTGTGAGAACGGGTTTGGACTGTTTGGCTCGGGAAGGTGATACATTTGCTTCAGACTCCTTAACTGCGTCAAAATGTCTAAGAGTACCGTAACCGTTTGACTTTCACCGTCCTCCTTCTCTCCTAGACCTTGTTTCTTTTCTGCTTCTTCTTCCTGTCGTTTAATTCTTGCATCTTCGTCTTGCTGCTGCTGTTGCTGAAGAAAGGCTTGATCTGCTTCTTTCTGCTTTGGCAAAAAATTCTCCAATTCTTCTTTCTGTCTCTGTTTAAAATCCTCGACATACGGTAAGGAAGGATAAGGTGGTGAAGATGCTGGTGCCGGAACAAATTCTTGTGAAAAAGAGAGAAAATCCACTAAACCCCAATTAAAATCGTTCTCTTCGGGAAGTAGGACCGTGTTTGATTTGGTAGCCGCTGCTATGCCATCACTTTTCCTCTCCACAGCCGGTGCACCCCAATTCATCATCTTCTTAGTTTCCGTCATGTTCTAAACCTGTCGCGTTGATTCACTGCGCATAGAAGTTAGCGCACCTATATAGGGAATGTGACATCACAGAGAGCTCTCTTCGGATTGGATGACAGACTCCGCACTGTGACTGAATTTTGTAACTCATGTAAGGATTGGTGAAAGAAATCAATCTGTTTCGATCCTCTCTTCCGCTATAAATAACCGCGCTTCACCTCATTCCCTTCACCTGTTCTCATCACAATATGTGGACTAACGAAGAATCGTCTACCCTCCTATCGTCGATGCTCTTCAACCCGGACTATCCCGTGTATGTCAGATCATCATGGGCTATCACCCAGATGACTGATACATCCCTTTGGAAACGAAGAATCTATGTGAAGAGGCAAGGCTGTCTGAAGAGAGTCTTAATCGACGGAACATAGGTGAGACGAAGGTTGAGGAAGAGAAGAAGATCCGTGCAATGCTCTCTATGTTAACTGAATGGCGTTAACAAACAAGACAAAGGCCCTTTTCTGGGTCACGCCATTGCCTCGAAAAGATTTACTCCTTTGCCAAACAATTTTTTTGTCTTTCTATGGTATAGTTGTCTGTTTGTATATGTATATCTCTGTCTATGTCAATATTGTGTTTGTCCATATACCACCCTTGTCCCTATACAGTCCCATTACATTTGACCCTATACAGTCCCACCATGTGAAATTCCCATATAGTGCCCTTATAGTCCCAACATGTTAAAGTTTCCTTGTCCATATAGTGTCCCACACTATTCCCATGTTAAATTTCCCTTTGTCCGTATAGTATCCCACCTTGCTAAATTCCCTTGTCCGTGTAGTACAAAGACCCTGTCTATAATGCTAATTCCCATTGTCCGTATAATTTTTGTCCGTATAGTACAACCCCCCAAATTTAACATAGAGGTCTACGTGTCGGTATAGTATCCCCCTTCACTACTATCGTAAGAACTAAATCACAAAAAGCAAAATTAAATTTAGGTATGACTATTCACCCACCCCCTTCCCCCCGTGCAGTCAAATCTTATGTAATATATGTTTTGTAATAAATCTTTGTGTCAATAGCAGACTATAAACTAGTATATTTTATGTTTTATTTTTAAATCTAGCATAAAATGTAAAATAAATAAAATATATAAAGTCCAACAATTTTAATACACCATCTGAAGATATCATGTAAATCTGTTTGAAACTGAACATTTGGCAAACGTTCCTCAACATAAGTGACCAAATCGTTTGATAAGTATCACACAAGAAGAAAAATGAATACAGTGATAGAAGAAAAAAATCACTTAAAACTGGACAAAGCTGCTCACTGAGTGCGCGACTCAACTTGCAGGCTCACCAGTTTCAACAGAAGCATCAAAACGAAACTCATACTTTTCTATGATAATTACTTCCTAAATGATTTCTCCTACATTACATCAGCTCAGGATACGCAAATGTTGTGTACCAAACCACGAATCACAGTGTCCTAATTTTAGAGGATTTATACAAAAATGCTTAAACATTCTTTACAACCTGATTCGTCCCTGTCCACATCGAAACCTCTATACTACCATATCTTTTGATATCAATTATGCACTGTATATTTATGTTTGACACCTAATCAGGGTCAATGTGATATACTTTCAGTAACTTAAGACAACTACGTTACAAATGGCACAACCTCTGATTACAGTACCTTTGTGCCTATCGATACTTATCCTGTACAGGGGTACAGCAAATCTGGGCTATTTCACCTATTGTCTAGGATTTCACACAATTTGTAGCCTACTTCCACAAACCATGCGTTGATTAAATGATTAATTGGTTACTTTATTCACTCTATCGATGGAACATAATTAGCAACTCTTCGTGGTTTGCTTTTGTTGGTTTTAACAGCTCTTTCAACACATGAATGCCTATATCATGCCGAAAACATAGCAACCAGGTGCCGTTCCCAAGGATACATCGCGGCAGGCGACCCGGACAGACCTAGACGTGTATCGAACCTGAGACTCTTGGATTTCGTGTGTGTCCGATGCTCTACCACGTGAGCTACCGCGCCGCCTCTCGGAGGACGAGGATGACATGAAAAATGGAGCTAATCTATTCCTTTGCGACATGGACATCGTTTATGAAAAGAGTGGTTAGTAGATTAAAATATACGCACCACATTTAGAGACAAGCAAGAACATACTCTTTATTTATTTGGAAATATTATTTTGCTTTCCAGACATAGTATTTCGTTATGTCGAAGTATTTATTTGTTTAAACCATACAATATTTCGATTAAACGAAATAATATTTCTTTATTTCAAGATATTATTTTGCCTAAACCAAACATTTTTCGAATTGCCAAAAGTAATCTTTGATCGCAGAAATTGGGCCTGAAAAATAACATTTCTTTTCGTAATGGTTCATTAATGATACACATATTTTGAATAATCTTGAACGTGGAAAGTGGCTACAGTGAGCATCAACCACACTGATGGATATATAGATATATAGAAATATATATAAATGAAAAGAATTTAATATAAGATTAGATCAGTTCTAAAAATGGTTATATAGAGTGCTTTTGTCATGCTCTCTCTCTCTCTCTCCCTCAAGCATGTTGGAAAGTGGAAGTATGAAAGAGCAGACGTCATGCAACGGCCAGACAGAGGAAGGGATGGGAAGACAATTATGAATTTATATGTCTATTCATTAAAACAATGTACAAAGTTTGTTCTCTATATTTTGTACAAACGTATTTACTTTTACGTCTAGAATCTGTTATGTAGAGAAATAAATGTGCATGAAACATTCCTCCGTGTATCATGGTATTTAACTTGGTATTTTGTGTTTTATTTGTTTTTATTTCATATTTGTATAGCACTAGGCTACTAAAGATTGGATACTGCACGATTATTGTCAGGTACAGATATGTCATTACAGTGGTATGAGGACAGGGCAGCGAATGCATTAGCAATTGCTAAAGAACAAATAGGCTTGTCGGGGTATTAACAATTACAATAAGCTCACAGTTCAAAGAAATATGTCCAAGCCAGATTAAAAAAAAGCCTAGCGCAATAGTGAATACATTTTCATCCAAATGATTATTAACACTAAGAAAGACTAAATGATCGAAAAAGGAATCATTGGTTGAAAGAAAAACAACAACATTTTTAAATATTAGTGTATTAATCGGGTGGGGTAAGTGCACCGGCCCTTTTAATTCATCCCGGCGAAAACAGCTCCAGAAAGCCCATGGAAGGATACCGCGGTTTTCGTTTCTTACTGACAACGCCTCATTGCATTGTTTTTATATAATAGAGCAAAATATAATTAAAATTAAACATTATTAGACACAGTAATATACAATTTTCAAAGAATGAAATTGTATTTTACATACGTACATACATATATACGTACGTACGTATATGCATACATACTTGTTTATGTATATATATATATATATATATATATATATATATATATATATATATATATATATATATATATATATATATTATTTATTTATTGAAATATGGTTGAAAATTTTACTTTTTGTTGAATTGCCGGTGGTCGAGGCCATTTTCAGTAGGAAATATGTCAAAAGCTAGAAACGGTTTTCACTGAATGAATAGTATTCTAAAAAATATTTTAAAATCTTGCGCAATGGTATTAAAGCGAGATTACTTTGTAACCTAATTACAATAGGAAATTCATCTTCAGCTTCTATTTCTGTTTTTAATATCAGAGATAATTTTAGTTAGGAGTCAGCTTCCGTAATCCTGCCTGCAAGGTGTTGCTGTTTACTAACCTGTCAGAAAATTAATTGTCGAAGTTTACTTGGTGAGTCGTTGCTATGAAAGCCCAAATCCCAGCTAAAATGTTTCTCATCGATGTTTGCATTTTACAGTAGTTTGAAAGATTAATCATGTGCAAATGTTAGCAAGCAATTAATGCTCAAACAACAAAGTTTACTGAGCACTCGAGGCTTATCTAAAAGTCTTTGTGTCTGACTCGTAAATGGATTTTTTAAATCTCCAAGTCTTTGCGTATGTATGTATGTATGTATGTATGTATGTATGTATGTATGTATGTATGTATGTGCATCTATTCATTTATATTAATATTCATGTATTTCCAAAATTATGCGAAATCAACATCATGTAAATGTGTGAAGCAAATTTTTTGGCTTTATTTTCATTTGACAGTTTGAATCCGTGTAATACTTGTAGAAAGCTAAATAGACCATTGTTTTACTATTCAAATTATGCTGATCTTAAGTACGATTGTTTTAACTTCTGTGACAACTGCAGGATCCTTAACCTAGAAATACGCTACGTCCATTTAATCTTTTCCGGTGTGCTTGTAACCACCGAATATAAATGCGGAGACTACACTCAATGACACAAAACCCTTTATAAGTAAACAGTCACAGTAGCACATTGGTGGGCTTCCAGTTATAAATCTGGTCTAGGCCTAATTCTTTGGCCTTGAGCCTCCTCTTATTTGTTATCCAATTGATCAGTTTTGCATTTGATTCTGTTTTTAAGTCTTTTATATCATCTGTCAAAAAAAACATCAAACGACACTCTATCATTCAAGTTTAATGTAAGATTTGTTAGTTACTTAAATAGACTTAGAGCCAGAGGAACAAAAAAAGAGGAAGAAAGAAATGAAGCATGGGATGGTCTTCAGGCCACGTTCTTATCTGGCTGATGAACATCCTTGAAGATGCCAGTAGGATATCCATTTCTCTATGAATAAATGCTACTATAAATACGTGGCAAAGCATGTCTAGGAATTGATACAATTCGTCCAGTGAAAGGCAGCGAGGAGAATAACATTAATATAAATTATGTCGACATACCCACCATGAAAACACCGGGACTCTTATATACATTAGCAGTAAATACAACTAATGTAATTTATGATATAAAAGATAGAGATCAAGAAACATTATGCCTATGGTTTGTATACGCTTGTGTTATATAGCCTTTGCAATGAATTATTTATAGTAAAAGTCACTTAGTTCATGTAGGCGTTAAACACCGATTATTTCAATTATGGGTATTTTAGTATTAGTATTTTTAAAATTTGATTCTATATACATTTAAATGGCAATTATTCGCGTTATTTGGTTCCTCAGTTAGTACACTGGCACCATTGTGAAAGTCCATAGCGATTAATAATTTTATTCTGGAAGTTTCTTGATGGCAGTTAAGGTGGAAGACATTCGATAATCAGGATTGAATAGACTTTGGTTAAACAAAATTAGCATTAAATCTTAAAACAACAAATTGATTTTAATTTAAGATGAGTAAATGCGCATACATGACCTGTATGACTTATACTAGAGTTAATTTCTCATCCTTGTTTACTTTTGTTACTAAAAAGAAACAATTTAGTGCAATTGCTGAGAACAGGCTAATTAATACAAGAATTATTAAAAGAGCATTATCAGCAACGAAAGACCGGACTTTGGCTAAAATTAAAAGCCAGCTTATTCTACTACAAATGATACCAGGCACTACATAGGTCAAACACAATGTTAGCTATATTTGCATACCTTTTCTTTAAATTTGTCAAGAAACGAATCCCTGCTACAAGTACAGGCTCTGTCGCGACTACCGTCACTGCTATCTTCTCCTAACTGCGAATCGTTTTAAAGTCTTTACTATAGTTAGACCAAGAATTGGAGTTAAAGAGCAACAACTCTTACATCTTTTTTTTTGAAAATCAGTTTAAAATTTTCATCTAATGGTAACCTTTCTTCAACATTAAGACTTTTCATTTATATTTTCTATATCTATTAAATACCCAACTATTTGTGCTCATTAGGTGTCAATTTTTTCAAACTTTCTTGCAATTGAATCTTTGAGTTGCATGCTATTCTTTACGTACGCCTTTTTATGTTCTGTTACTTCGTCAAGCTAATCAAAGTTTGTTTTCTTTGACACTAAGTTCGAACTTACTGCATTAAAACACTTAAATGATCTCATACTTCCCTTTCTTTTAACACCATAAATAATCTACCAGATGGATTACTGACAATTCTGTCAAGGTGCCCATCTACTAAATTATCCGTAGACATCTTGTAACTGTTATATTCAGAGGCTGTTCAAAATGTTGCTATAATACTGTAGGTTGTTGTTCATATTTTGGTGGGAACCATTTGTTGTTCTTCTTTGTCAAAAGTATTTCTCTCAATGTATAGCATGCACATTTTCTGATCGATATTCCTTACATGATATGATCTTGATTTGTCTCCCGAATTCAGAATATGTAATTGTATTTCAATCCAGTTCTAGGTACAGCAATATCATTTTACTAACAAATGGAGGGTAGTTTTTTTATAACTCTTTTTCACTTATTCGACCAATATTTTATAATCTGGTGTTGCATTGATCAACTAATCGTGTATTTAATTATTGGTTTAATATCCCGCATTAGATAACTGTTTATCAGCACTACAATTCCTGTAAACCGATTTACAACACGATCTTCAAATAAACCTGACAATGAACAAGATTTTTAGAACTCTGAACCTGGACCACATTGACACTATATAAATGGATCAAAATTATTTAAAAAAATCAATTAGGATTAGAAGAAGAATGCGACCAGCAATTACAAATTAATTAAGTAAATAAGACATCCAAAGAAATAACTGGTAAACAATTAGCGTAACTGAAAAGGAGTGTGAGAAATAGATTAAAACCAAATTAATAAAACACAATTTGTTTCATTTCCATGTCATCTGAAATGTCAGATTTGATGATACTTGTAAAAAGACAACCATGTATGTTTTCTAAATGTAGTCCAATTGCTAATATAAACGAATTACAACAAGAAAATTAATTAGCACCAAGCAAAATTATATGCTTTTCTGGGACTTTATTCTTTAGGTCCAAAATATCTATTTCACTATTAAGTGCTACCCTGAAAATACCAACCTTGAAAAAGGCTACGAAAACCAGGATGTAACAAAACTATTGACATAACGATCTTTGGAACTTAACACTTAACTAATATTAATTAATATTAATTTAAAAGATTTTGCAAGTAGATAAGAAAACGTTGCTTGAAACATAGCCTGAATACTGGCTTATGACAAATGTCATTTCGTTGCAAAATAAATATAAGGTAGCCGACGTATAACTGAAGAAGCTTTAAATTTTCCTAATTCACCAGGGAAGGTAATGTTACAAAATATGAAAGATCTACGCAAACTTTAACTAGGAAGGCAAATTGGGAAACGTTCGCGAGTATTTAGAAAAGTCAAAGCAGAATTGTTTTAAAAAAGATATTAGAGCAATGATTTATGACGAATGTAAATCAAAGGAAAGTATCACGCAAACACAAGTTACATCGTACTGCCTTTGTAGTCCACACCAGTTCTTAGTTGATAGCTGTTGAAGTTGTTGCCATAGGAGTATGCGTTGTATATTTAAAAGAAAGCCATAAAAAAGAACCAGCAAATATTACTAACATGACATCGGAAAGTGACTATAAGGGGTCACACAATAATAGCTCAGATAAGGTAAATACATTTCCTAACATGTTATCAAATAACCTGTTAGTCACAACAAGACAAAAACTAAAATTAAATGTATCTTGATAATTGGCAAGCAAATAGATCAACATAATTAACATAATTTACAATGCAACATTAAATGTGATTTCTACATAAGGTTATTGTATGCTTTTGAATGGGAACTCTTTTCTTAAAATAGATTCGCCAACTAGCATGATTATACTTATTTTTATCATAATATGTTACATTACGTTGGGCTATATAATTGCACACTGGACACTACTATACAAAATAATTAGGTAAAAATATTATCACATTTAAATGTTAGATAAAGTACGTAAAGATCATGGAATACATTTGCGGTCAATAACAATGATGAAATTTTGAATAATTTAGTTGTATAGATACAAAATTAAAGAGGAGTAGGAGAAGAGTAAAAATTGCATGCAAGTTTTTCACTGCGTAGGAGTGGGTATGGTAAGCGTTTCCTGTGGATTATGTATTGAGGCTACTAGTTTAAGAGCTGAGGTCGTGTGCGTGTATGTAATTTGGATTTTTAACGTAGCTTTAACAATGTTCCAGTCATATGGCTACGATGTCTGCGATGTGGCAGTTTATAGTGATGTCTAGCAATGGGGGCATAATGCCGCAGACATTTAGCATCATGTCCCACTTTGTCACATTATCCGGACACCAGTCCGACCAGTCCTAACACTAACCTCTTATGCGGAGCGTCAAGAAAGGTAGCTGAAAGTACCATTTGTTCAATAAGTCTTTGGCCATGATTCGGCAGGGGTTCGAACTGGGACCTCCAGTATCTGAGGCGGACGCTATAACCAATTAGGTCACATAAGCGGTCCAGAGTTGAGGGTACTGCACTAATTATTATTCTCTTATCTTTTGCAGAGTCTGGTGCAACATTACTATCGTGTTTTCCCAAACCTTGTAAGACAAGCTACTATACAATACAGATTTAAAATTTGATGTGCCTGCAATCTTTCTTATCAGTAAGTTGAATAGTAATGATTACACAGTCAGTAAAGTGATAATCAAGGATGAAATAAGTCACGATTCATTTAATATTTTAGTATCGAATGCAACAAAACTGTGAAAGGACACAGCGGCAACCTCAAGGATTCACCTTACTTAAACGGATGCCTGTCGCTACTAACCAACCGAAGCCAACAACTAAGCTTGCCACATTAATGCAGAAGGGCAGTCTGGGAAAGAACTAAAAATAAATTGATAACAGGAATGGTAAAGCATACATTTAAATACAGATACTGTATTTTATATTTGGTTACCACGATAATTCAAGTGGGCAACAAAAACAAAGTCGATCCAGTTTGCTAAGAACATAATATTATGTGTTTTAATTGTTGCTGGATACTGCATCTAATCATCTGTTGTTCACAATGCATTAGCAAATATAGTTTTCTCGCTATCATTACTAAAATATTTGCAAACCAAAAGTTAATAAATTTGCATAAATAATAACCTAACTGCAATTTCTTTGAAATTACTGCAAAATATCCATTTTATTTTTTGGATTACAAGGACACCGGTAATTACCATTCGCAACAGTAGCCATAGCAACATCAACAAAATTGCTTAGGTAGGTTACAGTGCTGATGATGATCAATTGACTGGTTATACTTTTACGAGGTAGTTTAGGGCTTAGCATGTTAGACTTAAGACCAGAATTTGCTGAACGGAATCCTGCCATCTGATTAGTCATGGCTGGCTGCTTTGTTGTGAGGAGATCCTGTTTTTGCTTAATACATACATGTATTAAGGTCACACACACACACACACACACACAAGTCCAATCAACTAAAACAAATAGCGTAGTTGATGACAAAGATTATATTACATTTTCAATGCAGAATCTATAGAACACTATACCTTTCATTTCAGTAGCATATAAAGTGTCATATTTGGACCAATCCTGCGTTGTTTTGTTTTATATTTTGTTTTGTTTACTTTGTAAACTCATATCTTGTACAGGGATACTTTAATATTTTTGTGCCACTATTTTTTTGTTTTTATAAATATCCATATGTCACTAAGCTGTAGTATTCATTATTGCTGTCTGTACATTGATACGCAGAACCAATCGTCCATATTAAATCAGAGTCATTTATTGTAATTTGAGTATCCACGTACCAGAACATCTCTGGATAACTCATCAGCTGGAAATATCAATCAGATTTGATATCCAGAAAAGGCAACCCTGGGTCCTTGATCTGTGGTATACATTGCTTTATGTAACCACAATTTTTTATTTTTTTAAACAGAATTAATCACTGGTCCGCAAATCGTAGCATGCATTGACATGCACATGTTATAAAGACAGCTAGCGAGGTACAACAGTAATGGTATTCTTAGACAACTAACAAAGCACAGCAAAAACGTATTTCTTCAACACAGCTTTAGTGATGGCACAACATAGTATTGTGCTAAATTAAAAAAGGTGTTCAAAGATGTGATACAATATTTAATTAGTATAATATGCATGCAACAATATGGGTATTAAACGTTGATTGGTATTTTTGACAAGTTTTGTCGGGATAAAATTGCTGTCACAGCATGTTGCTTTACTAAAGAGGAAGGAAAGATTTCACATCTTTTTTGTTTTAATCGGAGAGTCCGGTTTACTCGTTCAAGACATCTATTTATTGATTCAAGATCTCGTTTCATTAATCCGAAATATGTGTACTAGTCAGGGATCTTGGTATTATTATTCCGAGATTCCGGTTTACTAATCCTAAATTTAGGTTTATTAATTAGAGATTATGTTTACCCATTCTAGAACTCGATTTACTAAAGCAAGATCTCAATACACATTCAAGAGACATCAGTTTATGAATTTATCATGTTGACTAGATGTGTTTATTTTGAATGTAGTGAAAATGAAAGCATTTGAAGCAACGACGAGAGAAGTAGATGTAACAGATAAAACAAAGATATGCATTGCTGTATCATGTACGGTAAGTTCTCTCTCTATCAGTAAACCCAAAGGCATGTCGCAAAGTATAAATTTACAAACTTGACGTGTGCATGACCATTACTTCAGGAGGCATTTTTCATACCGCGTGTGTGATATATGTGGGTATATTTGTTTTGTCAAGTCAACGGAGTGCTCGTCAATTGGTCTGTTGTTACGTCTTTAACATTTCCTGAAGCTCCCACTATATTTTGTAAGTTTAGCTTGGTTTCTGGATAGCCAATAATAGTTTCGTATTTAATGTTGATTGCAGGGGCACATTGTTGAGGTTTAACGATCTAAAGAGTACGTCTCTTGGTTACATATGAAGGTCTAGACTGCGAGATATTCGGTTTTCAAATTAGATGAAATAATCTGGTTGTTTTCTCTATTTGACATCAAATGATTCACAGAGAGAAGGCATACAAGTCAATATATATGAAGATTGTTTGAATTGATTTTTTTTAGGATACTTACGGCACTCGAGACTGATATAAATATAAAATGTTTTATTTTTATTTCAGGATAGAGTACCACAGGGCCATAGGGGTCAGGACATATCTTTAAACACAAAAGGTGTTCATCACATCTTGACATAACGGATATGATATTAAATGACTTGGTAAACTGTCTCACAAATGATTTATTCGTTTTCATAACACTAATTAAATTACACACACACACACACACACACACACACACACACACACACACACACACCTATATATATATATATATATATATATATATATATATATATATATATATATATATATATATATATATATATATATATATCATCAGTGAAGTTTTCATTAATCCAGTCTTCGTTCAATTTATTTTCATGAAAGCGGCTTTTAAGTAAGAACCTTAGTTGAAAAAGCTACAGGTTTAGATGTAGGGAGGAGATCCAAACTTGGCACCTTAAAGAAGTCAACTAATTGTATTTAAATTTAATATTCAGAGGTATGGACGGTGTTTAATTGAAGTAAAATGCCATCTGGGCGTGGAATATGACGTTGTTACGGGCGGTGTTTTGGTTGTAACGAATCTAGTAAACAATTTAATAGAAAGAAGAGAAACCAAAAAAGTAAGTAAACCCAAAAAGCTAATCATTTCTCTAAGTTATAAAGTGAAAATTTAAGAAACACACCATTGTTAATTAAATCACAAATAATCCTAAATGTCCGATCACATGTTTAATGGCTCTGTCTGAATTCCAATTATCTTGAACGTCCTGATGTTCTACAATGATGCAGTCCATAATGTATTTTATGAGTTTTCAATAATTCTAAAACAATGTGTTAACCATAGTCAACGAGAACTTAGTAACTTCAAGGAATATTAAGATAAGTAATTCCTCTCTAATTATATCTGAACCGAGCAATAAACTCCGGGAACACAGACGATAGCTTAAAAACAGGAATGAATTATTTGTTTATCAAATCCCAAAATATACACATTCGACTTGACCTAAATATGAGTCATTCTAATAGAACATTCCATCAAATTGTAAACAAGTATCATTTTTGAATACTCCGAACTGAAAAGCTATGTCAGCGTCTTATTTACAACTTACAAGCATGGGCAAAAGTTAGCTATATAAGCATGCTGTTCACAGTTGACCATTTTCTTAAAAGTACAAAAGTTAAGCACACACACACACACACACACACACACACACACACACACACACACACACACACACAAGTCCAATCAACTAAAACAAATAGCGTAGTTGATGACAAAGATTATATTACATTTTCAATGCAGAATCTATAGAACACTATACCTTTCATTTCAGTAGCATATAAAGTGTCATATTTGGACCAATCCTGTGTTGTTTTGTTTTATATTTTGTTTTGTTTACTTTGTAAACTCATATCTTTTACAGGGATACTTTAATATTTTTGTGCCACTATTTTTTTGTTTTTATAAATATCCATATGTCACTAAGCTGTAGTATTCATTATTGCTGTCTGTACATTGATACGCAGAACCAATCGTCCATATTAAATCAGAGTCATTTATTGTAATTTGAGTATCCACGTACCAGAACATCTCTGGATAACTCATCAGCTGGAAATATCAATCAGATTTGATATCCAGAAAAGGCAACCCTGGGTCCTTGATCTGTGGTATACATTGCTTTATGTAACCACAATTTTTTATTTTTTTAAACAGAATTAATCACTGGTCCGCAAATCGTAGCATGCATTGACATGCACATGTTATAAAGACAGCTAGCGAGGTACAACAGTAATGGTATTCTTAGACAACTAACAAAGCACAGCAAAAACGTATTTCTTCAACACAGCTTTAGTGATGGCACAACATAGTATTGTGCTAAATTAAAAAAGGTGTTCAAAGATGTGATACAATATTTAATTAGTATAATATGAATGCAACAATATGGGTATTAAACGTTGATTGGTATTTTTGACAAGTTTTGTCGGGATAAAATTGCTGTCACAGCATGTTGCTTTACTAAAGAGGAAGGAAAGATTTCACATCTTTTTTGTTTTAATCGGAGAGTCCGGTTTACTCGTTCAAGACATCTATTTATTGATTCAAGATCTCGTTTCATTAATCCGAAATATGTGTACTAGTCAGGGATCTTGGTATTATTATTCCGAGATTCCGGTTTACTAATCCTAAATTTAGGTTTATTAATTAGAGATTATGTTTACCCATTCTAGAACTCGATTTACTAAAGCAAGATCTCAATACACATTCAAGAGACATCAGTTTATGAATTTATCATGTTGACTAGATGTGTTTATTTTGAATGTAGTGAAAATGAAAGCATTTGAAGCAACGACGAGAGAAGTAGATGTAACAGATAAAACAAAGATATGCATTGCTGTATCATGTACGGTAAGTTCTCTCTCTATCAGTAAACCCAAAGGCATGTCGCAAAGTATAAATTTACAAACTTGACGTGTGCATGACCATTACTTCAGGAGGCATTTTTCATACCGCGTGTGTGATATATGTGGGTATATTTGTTTTGTCAAGTCAACGGAGTGCTCGTCAATTGGTCTGTTGTTACGTCTTTAACATTTCCTGAAGCTCCCACTATATTTTGTAAGTTTAGCTTGGTTTCTGGATAGCCAATAATAGTTTCGTATTTAATGTTGATTGCAGGGGCACATTGTTGAGGTTTAACGATCTAAAGAGTACGTCTCTTGGTTACATATGAAGGTCTAGACTGCGAGATATTCGGTTTTCAAATTAGATGAAATAATCTGGTTGTTTTCTCTATTTGACATCAAATGATTCACAGAGAGAAGGCATACAAGTCAATATATATGAAGATTGTTTGAATTGATTTTTTTTAGGATACTTACGGCACTCGAGACTGATATAAATATAAAATGTTTTATTTTTATTTCAGGATAGAGTACCACAGGGCCATAGGGGTCAGGACATATCTTTAAACACAAAAGGTGTTCATCACATCTTGACATAACGGATATGATATTAAATGACTTGGTAAACTGTCTCACAAATGATTTATTCGTTTTCATAACACTAATTAAATTACACACACACACACACACACACACACATATATATATATATATATATATATATATATATATATATATATATATATATATATATATATATATATATATATATCATCAGTGAAGTTTTCATTAATCCAGTCTTCGTTCAATTTATTTTCATGAAAGCGGCTTTTAAGTAAGAACCTTAGTTGAAAAAGCTACAGGTTTAGATGTAGGGAGGAGATCCAAACTTGGCACCTTAAAGAAGTCAACTAATTGTATTTAAATTTAATATTCAGAGGTATGGACGGTGTTTAATTGAAGTAAAATGCCATCTGGGCGTGGAATATGACGTTGTTACGGGCGGTGTTTTGGTTGTAACGAATCTAGTAAACAATTTAATAGAAAGAAGAGAAACCAAAAAAGTAAGTAAACCCAAAAAGCTAATCATTTCTCTAAGTTATAAAGTGAAAATTTAAGAAACACACCATTGTTAATTAAATCACAAATAATCCTAAATGTCCGATCACATGTTTAATGGCTCTGTCTGAATTCCAATTATCTTGAACGTCCTGATGTTCTACAATGATGCAGTCCATAATGTATTTTATGAGTTTTCAATAATTCTAAAACAATGTGTTAACCATAGTCAACGAGAACTTAGTAACTTCAAGGAATATTAAGATAAGTAATTCCTCTCTAATTATATCTGAACCGAGCAATAAACTCCGGGAACACAGACGATAGCTTAAAAACAGGAATGAATTATTTGTTTATCAAATCCCAAAATATACACATTCGACTTGACCTAAATATGAGTCATTCTAATAGAACATTCCATCAAATTGTAAACAAGTATCATTTTTGAATACTCCGAACTGAAAAGCTATGTCAGCGTCTTATTTACAACTTACAAGCATGGGCAAAAGTTAGCTATATAAGCATGCTGTTCACAGTTGACCATTTTCTTAAAAGTACAAAAGTTAAGCACACACACACACACACACACACACACACACACACACACACACACACACACACACACACAAGTCCAATCAACTAAAACAAATAGCGTAGTTGATGACAAAGATTATATTACATTTTCAATGCAGAATCTATAGAACACTATACCTTTCATTTCAGTAGCATATAAAGTGTCATATTTGGACCAATCCTGTGTTGTTTTGTTTTATATTTTGTTTTGTTTACTTTGTAAACTCATATCTTGTACAGGGATACTTTAATATTTTTGTGCCACTATTTTTTTGTTTTTATAAATATCCATATGTCACTAAGCTGTAGTATTCATTATTGCTGTCTGTACATTGATACGCAGAACCAATCGTCCATATTAAATCAGAGTCATTTATTGTAATTTGAGTATCCACGTACCAGAACATCTCTGGATAACTCATCAGCTGGAAATATCAATCAGATTTGATATCCAGAAAAGGCAACCCTGGGTCCTTGATCTGTGGTATACATTGCTTTATGTAACCACAATTTTTTATTTTTTTAAACAGAATTAATCACTGGTCCGCAAATCGTAGCATGCATTGACATGCACATGTTATAAAGACAGCTAGCGAGGTACAACAGTAATGGTATTCTTAGACAACTAACAAAGCACAGCAAAAACGTATTTCTTCAACACAGCTTTAGTGATGGCACAACATAGTATTGTGCTAAATTAAAAAAGGTGTTCAAAGATGTGATACAATATTTAATTAGTATAATATGAATGCAACAATATGGGTATTAAACGTTGATTGGTATTTTTGACAAGTTTTGTCGGGATAAAATTGCTGTCACAGCATGTTGCTTTACTAAAGAGGAAGGAAAGATTTCACATCTTTTTTGTTTTAATCGGAGAGTCCGGTTTACTCGTTCAAGACATCTATTTATTGATTCAAGATCTCGTTTCATTAATCCGAAATATGTGTACTAGTCAGGGATCTTGGTATTATTATTCCGAGATTCCGGTTTACTAATCCTAAATTTAGGTTTATTAATTAGAGATTATGTTTACCCATTCTAGAACTCGATTTACTAAAGCAAGATCTCAATACACATTCAAGAGACATCAGTTTATGAATTTATCATGTTGACTAGATGTGTTTATTTTGAATGTAGTGAAAATGAAAGCATTTGAAGCAACGACGAGAGAAGTAGATGTAACAGATAAAACAAAGATATGCATTGCTGTATCATGTACGGTAAGTTCTCTCTCTATCAGTAAACCCAAAGGCATGTCGCAAAGTATAAATTTACAAACTTGACGTGTGCATGACCATTACTTCAGGAGGCATTTTTCATACCGCGTGTGTGATATATGTGGGTATATTTGTTTTGTCAAGTCAACGGAGTGCTCGTCAATTGGTCTGTTGTTACGTCTTTAACATTTCCTGAAGCTCCCACTATATTTTGTAAGTTTAGCTTGGTTTCTGGATAGCCAATAATAGTTTCGTATTTAATGTTGATTGCAGGGGCACATTGTTGAGGTTTAACGATCTAAAGAGTACGTCTCTTGGTTACATATGAAGGTCTAGACTGCGAGATATTCGGTTTTCAAATTAGATGAAATAATCTGGTTGTTTTCTCTATTTGACATCAAATGATTCACAGAGAGAAGGCATACAAGTCAATATATATGAAGATTGTTTGAATTGATTTTTTTTAGGATACTTACGGCACTCGAGACTGATATAAATATAAAATGTTTTATTTTTATTTCAGGATAGAGTACCACAGGGCCATAGGGGTCAGGACATATCTTTAAACACAAAAGGTGTTCATCACATCTTGACATAACGGATATGATATTAAATGACTTGGTAAACTGTCTCACAAATGATTTATTCGTTTTCATAACACTAATTAAATTACACACACACACACACACACACACACACACACACACACACACACACACCTATATATATATATATATATATATATATATATATATATATCATCAGTGAAGTTTTCATTAATCCAGTCTTCGTTCAATTTATTTTCATGAAAGCGGCTTTTAAGTAAGAACCTTAGTTGAAAAAGCTACAGGTTTAGATGTAGGGAGGAGATCCAAACTTGGCACCTTAAAGAAGTCAACTAATTGTATTTAAATTTAATATTCAGAGGTATGGACGGTGTTTAATTGAAGTAAAATGCCATCTGGGCGTGGAATATGACGTTGTTACGGGCGGTGTTTTGGTTGTAACGAATCTAGTAAACAATTTAATAGAAAGAAGAGAAACCAAAAAAGTAAGCAAACCCAAAAAGCTAATCATTTCTCTAAGTTATAAAGTGAAAATTTAAGAAACACACCATTGTTAATTAAATCACAAATAATCCTAAATGTCCGATCACATGTTTAATGGCTCTGTCTGAATTCCAATTATCTTGAACGTCCTGATGTTCTACAATGATGCAGTCCATAATGTATTTTATGAGTTTTCAATAATTCTAAAACAATGTGTTAACCATAGTCAACGAGAACTTAGTAACTTCAAGGAATATTAAGATAAGTAATTCCTCTCTAATTATATCTGAACCGAGCAATAAACTCCGGGAACACAGACGATAGCTTAAAAACAGGAATGAATTATTTGTTTATCAAATCCCAAAATATACACATTCGACTTGACCTAAATATGAGTCATTCTAATAGAACATTCCATCAAATTGTAAACAAGTATCATTTTTGAATACTCCGAACTGAAAAGCTATGTCAGCGTCTTATTTACAACTTACAAGCATGGGCAAAAGTTAGCTATATAAGCATGCTGTTCACAGTTGACCATTTTCTTAAAAGTACAAAAGTTAAGCACACACACACACACACACACACACACACACACACACACACACACACACACACACACACACACACACACACACACACAAGTCCAATCAACTAAAACAAATAGCGTAGTTGATGACAAAGATTATATTACATTTTCAATGCAGAATCTATAGAACACTATACCTTTCATTTCAGTAGCATATAAAGTGTCATATTTGGACCAATCCTGTGTTGTTTTGTTTTATATTTTGTTTTGTTTACTTTGTAAACTCATATCTTTTACAGGGATACTTTAATATTTTTGTGCCACTATTTTTTTGTTTTTATAAATATCCATATGTCACTAATCTGTAGTATTCATTATTGCTGTCTGTACATTGATACGCAGAACCAATCGTCCATATTAAATCAGAGTCATTTATTGTAATTTGAGTATCCACGTACCAGAACATCTCTGGATAACTCATCAGCTGGAAATATCAATCAGATTTGATATCCAGAAAAGGCAACCCTGGGTCCTTGATCTGTGGTATACATTGCTTTATGTAACCACAATTTTTTATTTTTTTAAACAGAATTAATCACTGGTCCGCAAATCGTAGCATGCATTGACATGCACATGTTATAAAGACAGCTAGCGAGGTACAACAGTAATGGTATTCTTAGACAACTAACAAAGCACAGCAAAAACGTATTTCTTCAACACAGCTTTAGTGATGGCACAACATAGTATTGTGCTAAATTAAAAAAGGTGTTCAAAGATGTGATACAATATTTAATTAGTATAATATGAATGCAACAATATGGGTATTAAACGTTGATTGGTATTTTTGACAAGTTTTGTCGGGATAAAATTGCTGTCACAGCATGTTGCTTTACTAAAGAGGAAGGAAAGATTTCACACCTTTTTTGTTTTAATCGGAGAGTCCGGTTTACTCGTTCAAGACATCTATTTATTGATTCAAGATCTCGTTTCATTAATCCGAAATATGTGTACTAGTCAG
>JAECUM010042198.1:0-14329 GCA_016617855.1 Megalonaias nervosa
GCTCAGTATTCATTTCGCTCTCAAGCTGACCAGCACAATGGAAGAACCCACACAGATAGAACTTCTGATTAGAGCATTGCGAGGTGTGATAAGAAAGTTTTCTGCAGACAAGCCGACGGACTACTCTCCTTCCTTTCGAGATAAAAGTCAAGATACTTGCTATATCTGTCAAAAGAAAGGGCATTGGGCTACAGAATGTCCAGACCGTCAAAGAAGCAAGGCCAGTGTCAAAAGAAACAAAAGTCAAGATACCTGTTATCATTGTCAAGAGAAAGGACATTGGTCTTCAGGGTGCCCTAAGAAACAACAGGAGCAGGAGAAGGAGGAAGAAGAAACAGAGGTAGCCTTGACAAAAGAAGAACCCAGACACGTTCAGAAAGAGAAGACAGAAAAGAAAAGAAGACGAGAAAAATGTGAGGAAGAAGAAGACGAAGAAGAGGAAAAAAGTGTAAAAGTGAAGAAATTGAAAAAACAGAGAGAGTGAAAGAAAAAAGAGACAGAAGAAATCTATGAACTTTTTTAAAAAGTGTTGTGTTGTGTTATGTTGTGATATTGAATTGTAAAAAATTTGTAACAGAATAGACCAAACTGAAAAACGTAAGTGTCTCTTGGTTTTCATTATTTAGAAATAATAAGGACCTACACTCATACACTCACAACACGTACATCATAGGGTTAAAGAAGGGATTTTGAGTTTTAATTGATTTTGGCAAAATGAATAGTCACTCTTTTTGAGAGTATTGGGTAGCCCTGAAAAGGACTGTTGAGTGTTTGTTTTTTTCCTTAGAACAAACTCAGGAACGAGAATCAATTCGTTTTAACTGTCTTAAGCCTTTGCCACGGCCAAGGCCTACTTGTGGACTTGCTCCTGTCAATGATTTAGTAGATATCACTAGGGGTGGTATCTGTGGTGTAGTCACAGGGTTAGGTTGTTTGGCTCGGGAAGGTCTTTTTCTCTTGGGTCGTAATAAAGAAGTCTGATACATTTGTTTCAGACTTCTTAACTCGGCCAAAATGTCCAAGAGTACCGTGACCGTTTGACTTTCGCTGTCCTCCTTCTCTCCTAGACTTTGTTTCTTCTCTACTGCTTCTTCTTCCTGTTGTTTCCTTCTTGCCTCTTCTTCTTCTTCTCGCTGTTTCTGTTCAAGAAGAAATGCTTGCTCTGCTTCTTTCTGCTGCTGTAAAAATTTCTCCACTTCTTCTCTCTGTCTTTGTTTAAAATCGTCGACACGTGGTAATGAAGGAGAAAGTGGCGAAGGTATTGGTACCGGAACAAATTCTTGGGAAGAAGATAAAAAATCTACTAAATCCCAGTTGAAATCAACCTCTTCGGGAAGTAGCACTGTGTTCACTTTGGTAGCTGCTGCTGTACCATTACTTCTCGTCCCCACAGCCGGTGCACCCCAATTCATTGTCTTCTTAGGCTCCGTCATGTTTCACAAAACAATACCGCATCGATTCACTGCGCACAGACGCTAGTGTGCCTATATAGGAAATGTGACGTCACAGGTAGCTCTCTTCGGATTGGAAGACAGACTCCGCGAAGTGACTGAATTTTGTAACGCGTGTTAGGATTGGGGAACCCTTTCAATCCGTTTCGATCCGGTCTTCCACTATAAATAAACGCGGTTCACTTCATTCCCTTCACCTGTTCTCGTCGCAGAGAAGATGTTGATCGACGTAGAATCCTCTACTTTGGTATCCTCAATGCTGTTCCGTACAGACTTACCCATGTATGTGAAAACAAAATGGACTGTCATCCGGATCACCGGTGCCACTCTTTGGAAAAGAAGATGTTATGTGGAAAGATAAGGCTGTCTTAAGCGGACTCTCATCTACGGACCAGAAGTGAGACACAGCTTAAGACAAACTTTGAGAAATTTGAGGAAGATAAGAAGACCTATGCGATGTCCTGTATGTTAACAGAATAGTGTTAACATCACATAACAAACAACGGCCCTTTTCAGGGCCACTTCCAATACCTCGAAAAGATCTTAATTTTCATTTGGTCTCCCCCTAAACGAATATATATGTATATATATATATAAAACCCTTCCTCTACTAAAAAAAAGAAACATGCCACCTGTCGCTTATCGCTCTACAAACCCCCAGTCTCCTAGTCACCGCTCTACAAAAATTTCCATTGACGCTATACAGGCCCAGGGTGTTGACCTACTTTCGTGACGCTATACTGGCCCAGGGTGTTGACCTACTTTTTTGACGCTATACTGGCCCAGGGGGGGTCTGTAATGCTAATTCCCATTGACGCCACGGTAACCCACTATACTACTTTCATCATAATAAATGTGAATGCGCAACTCCTCACGTGCTGAAATTAGTAACAGTGAAATTTGAGCGACATTCCAAATTAATCAATGTACCGTTCGATACTATTTGAATCGAAAAAAATGTAACGGTGTCGTGCTATATAAGGCATGAAAAACTTAAAGCTGTCTTATTTATTCAGTCACCACCTTGTTGCCATAGATACGTGGACAAACATCTCACTAGAACAACTTACAAAATGAGAACCAAAATTAAGAATGATATGGGGAAGTCATACCAAAATATCGTTGTATCATCAAAAAGCATTAGAACAGTAATTAAAAAAAAAAAAGCCATCTGCTGGAGAAAACCCAAACAAACAAAACGAAAGCGAGCATAGGTCTAAGAACTCCATCAGCAAAACGGAGAACTACGAATTACGAATGAAAGTCGGAAAAGGTTTGACAAGTTTGACAAATTTATTTCATTTATAATAGGCTTCCAGCCCATAAGGATATATGTAAAATATATAAATAAATGGAGTGAAATACTTAAAATGGTAGTGTAATCTAACAGATACGCCATTTCATCCAATATATTTTATACAAAGAAATTTCTAGAAAAAAATTGCATAATTAAACAAAGTTGCGATTCCGTGAAACGGAACGTTACTTGGTTTTTATATTAGACTAATTACTAGCTTGCTATTAAAATTCTCTTTATATTTCGTTGGAATGCATGCAACTATTAAAGACAATGTATGTCTCAACTATTAAAGACAATGTATGTCTCAAATGAAGATTCATGTACGCTATATAACCATTTAGCTTAAGAATATGGGTGTGCCACATTGGGAAAATAGTATCAGGTTTCGTAAAAGCCGGTATTCACTTTTTAGTTTAACAGCACTGTAAGTGATGATTGCTTTTAACATTTAACACATTTGCATGAAGTTTTAACTAAAATAGTATTAAACAGTTGGAGCAATAATTTAGAAAAAGATTTACTTTAAATTACGTTACTTTACCATTTAATTCCGTATTTACTTTACGTCACGAGTCGTTTTAGCCAGAAATAACCCTTATTCCCATTTGAAGCAATATGATCCAAACATGTAAATTATTACAATATCCTGACTATAATTATGAGAAACAAAATATTTAGATTTATGTTATTAATTTCAAAGCTATACATTAAAAATATTATTTTTATGATTCCTTTTGGCATACCGATATTCCATTTCGATCTAATTCAGTAAAACAACATCAATTAAGACCTACCAGCCATGCACACATTTGGAAACACTTGAGGTTGCTTTCCATCAATGCGCGTCAGAGCAGAAGATCTATTCCATGGATCTGGAAAGTAAAAAATTCAGATACAATAAGGTTTGACCAAAAGTGTGCTCTTCATATTGTACAGGAATGCGATACACGATTTCCTTCACGGAGAAAAGTAAATAGGACTATCTAAAACAAAATATTTGTTGAAACAATATCTCAAGAATATATTTTAATAAACCTTAATGACACTGTGAACAAGTCTGGAGTCTCAATCGATTACGAACATCTGAGGCTGATTTCTGACTACGAAAGATAGTTTACTGTCGGTACATGTCACCAAGGAATGTTTAAAACACGAAGAAAAGCTTTCAATAAAAGAAGTTACCTTTTCTTGTGGAAAAAAAAAAAAATGTGCATTTTTCTAGGAAAGAAGTTTTTTCTTTTTTCTTTTCTTTTTTCTTCACGAAACTTTCTTTCTTTCCACGAAGATTTGTTTAGTTGTTACCGTAAGAATCTACACAACAATTTATCCATTTTACCTTTAAAAGTTTACCTTGTCCGAACAAGTTATTAGTTTTTCATAAAAGAAGACTATTCTTTTTCTCGACAAATTTGCACTGACGCGTAACCACTTCATTCGTGAAGAAAGTTACCATATTCACAACAACTGCACTTTTTTCATGAAAAAAGGTAGCTATATTTCGAAATATCAAAATGAAACATTTGCGTCAAAGTATCAGGGTACTTTTTCGTGAAGACGCTCATGTGCGGCCTGTATCCGCTGCCTAATCGCCTGCCGTTGTTCGAGAAATTTTGTTATCATCGCGGTTCTGTCTTCGGATGAACTTATTCTGACAAACGGCATGATAAATTTCACTATCACGTTGGATTAAAACCCTACGTCACATGAGTCTCAGGGATATCCAATCCATCAAAACCACGTCGATACATTTCTAGGATTTTTTTTCCGTCTCATTGAAACACGAGAAAATCATGTTTGGTAGGCGTCGCTTTGAGATAAGCCAGTTTAAATTCCGCAGCGGCGATAATCTACAAAGGTGTCGCGCTATCGAGTCAATGTCGTGATTGTCCAGTACGGAAAAGAGTACTACACAACCGGTGTTACGCCTGATGTATTGAGAAACATGGCAATGAGACTGAGCTAGGTAATGCGCGTTACAACGTTTTCCCATGAGAGCGAAAAGTACTCGCTCTTGAGTTCATGTTTAGACCATCAAGTTTATCATCAAACACCACCGCCTAATCGTGATAGTCTTTGAATTGTTCCACCGGAATAATCTCATCAGGTTCGCTTATCGTAATCACATCTTGATCTGTCGCAGGGGATTTCCCTTCCTCGAATTTAAGAGTTTCATTAAAATCCGATAACGTTCTGTATTTATCCTGGCCAGGGTTGAGCGCGACGGTGTCGTAGTTTAATCCGTTGTTCAGGAGGATGTTCATAAGCAAACTAATCTTACCCTACCAGTGGGCCCTATGATCATGTAGTAGCAACCAGGCAATAAACACACACGTCATGGTTTAGGCACGTTCTCCGAGTCAAAGTTGATTATATTCAAATTATATTAACACGAGAAGAAAAATCCCACCCCTTCGTTAACCAGACAGGGATGTTAATGTGATTGGGCTTTTCTTTTTTTTTTTGGGGGGGGGTCTTTTGTTTATTTATTCTTTTAAATAACCCCAGTTACTTTGCGTTTGGCACTATCATCGGAAGGGAAAGAGTTATCGAATTCAGCTGGGTTGTCAGCTACAGAGTTGATGAAACGGGAAACCATGACCGGCAAACTTAGCATGGGCGGACAACGAATCATTAACGTGTCCACGTTTATGAAACATGTGCGGCCACGTTGAATCTCTGTCCGGTGGAACGGTGACCGACGACCATAACACGTCCTGAAAAAAGATTTTAAATCCTGCTGATAATGATCTTGATCTGGCTCAAAAGGCTGTCCCGGTGTGGTCCCGAGTAAAAGCGTGTGCCAATACTATAAGTAAAACTGGAGGAACAATGACAGGAAATTTGAACATGGGGGAAATATCCTAAACGGGTTACCCACATCACCATTTACAGATATAAACGATGCGTCCTATGCCGTAAGTCATGCCCAATTTGATAATGCACTGAGACTTAAGTACAATAGCGGAAACAAAGACGTGAGTGGAAACTTAACCACCAACGGTGATTTAATCACGGGTGGACAAATGTCTACCGGCGATATCATCGTGAAATCAGCACCATCGGGAACCAACAAGACGTCATTTGTACGGCAGATTGGGTCTATTTCACATCTCGATCCGGGCAGGGTTTTCGTGCTTGAATTGGGTACATTTCACCGCAGTATTTCCGTACACCAAAAAACCGTACCCCAAAAAGATGCAGACAAAGATCCTATTACGGTGAATGCCTCAGAAGGATTTCGAGTGAACATATTTGAAGCTGGCGAGATATTTAAAACTGAAAAGGATAAAATGTCCACGACTGAAAATCTGCAAATGCGCAACAGACAGATACTAGAATTCTACCAGGGAAGTTATCCCCTCAAGGATTATCAAGCGTTGAGTTAGAAGCAGCTGAAAGATTAAGCGTTAAATAAATCCAGAGATGACATGGAGTGTACTCTCAACATGGATAGGTATTTATAGTCGGAGTCGATATCACGTTGGAGTTCTCGACAATCAAGTCCCGAGTTACAAGCAAGTTGCCGACTACGCGCTGACGAATTTGGCGACATAATGACAGGTAACCTCAGTATGGATGGGCATCTGATCACCAGATTTAACACAACATCGAGACTTAGGGATGATTACGCACTGAGTTACAAGCATACGTCCGGTTACGCGCTAGGAAGGGTGGCAAGGGTGGGAGGGGGCAGTTCGATAACAGGTGGTCTCAACACGGAGATTGCAATAAAATTTTTATGTGGTCGACGCCAACTAACGATTTTCATGTTACTAATAAACTACATAGACGCGCGTCGTGTTAAAAACGACTGTGGCGTTATACCATTGCTGACGCTCAAAGAGTCAAACCGATAAGGATTTATCGCTAACGCCTCCTCAGAATTTTCTACATCATTTGCTGCATTTTAATAGTTTAATCAGTTGTCAGCGATTAGCGAATGTCCAATCTCGTGTCAGTATATGGGGGGGGGGGGAATCAAGATTCAATGTCCGACAGAAATTAGTATTTTGAAATTTCATCTGCCAGGACGTTTTAGTAACATCGCCATGATCACCAGCTGGAATATATCCGCGAGAAAGATATCCGAATCCACGTAGACAACATTGTACACTAGTACGTCCATTGTCAGATCGACGCTGCCTGAGTTGTTGCCATCAGCACCGTCGCTGAAATACATTTTAAGGTTAAATATCACGGCGGCAGAACCCACTAACCCGGGACACAGTTGCTTTCAAATCTTTACCCTGGACAACTTAGTTTAATTTTACTTGGATTATGATATTGTAATTTTAATCGTCATAATGTTTATTGAGAAAATGACCGGAATTGTTGCCATCGCTCATGATCTAGTCAAGTTATTAGTTTTAACCGAAAACGTGAATACGCCTGATAACCAATAGGCTAAAACGGCATATAACACCATCGTGAAATTAAAACAAGCTCGCGGGAATATTAAAACCAATCCGGACAATTGACTAGTCCCGATTAAGGCAGAGTTGTTAAACATTTGTGTCCGTGGAGGAACTGAGACAAAAACAATTACAAGATACCATCGATAAATGGAATGCCGTTGCGACGTCTTGTAACGACAGAGAATCCACCGTGTTGACCAGGGAAATCGAAGACAGGCTAAACCTAATCGTGTCAGAATTAGATTACGAAATCATAGAGACCATCTTGGCAAAAAAAAAAAAAAAAAAAAAAAAAGACGGGGTGGTATGCGGGCCTTTGAAGATAAAAACATAAAGAGGAACACGAATGAATGAAAAAGCTTTCGTGAAAAGGAATGTTATAAATCCTCACGCGTTGAAAAATCAAGCTGCAAAACGATGGGATGTTTTTTTCTTAGGGTTTTATTACGAGGGCATTTACACGATCATGGAAATCATGTCGCTGCCTGATAAGAAAGTAAAACGCGATAAAACCCTGGAAGAAGATGAACCCGACCATATTTTTAATAGAAAATAAAGTTATTGGTGCATAACAGTATACCTCGAGTATGGAAAAACTGATTCTGATTTGGTCGCGGCGACATGTAATTAACCGGAAGGTTAACTTCGCATTCTGCCCTGCTAGATGATTTTCCAACCGGGAATTTTGTCGATCCTTTAGCGTCAGAATAAGAATTTAATAATACCCCCCCCCCAAAAAAAACCAAACAACACATTAGCAACCGTACAATGAACCTTGCATTGTATAAATACTAAAAAATGTGGATTGATTCTGGTGCGATAAAATACTACAAAACTTATTTCATACGTTGAAAAGATTGGCGCAGCGTTTTTTCTCCTCACCTTTACAGGTAGTATGATAACAAAAAGCATAATACAACCCATGACGCTTTGGCATATAGTAACCTCGAGTACGTCTATTTACAAGCCAATCCAGACTCACTAGAAAATATCATTAGGATTAATCATATGCCCAAGATTGTGCCTGGCTTGGTATTGTATGAACCGTAAGATCAGCATGTCATGGAAGCGTTTATTGCCCAGGATTGTGCCTAGCCTGTCCTAATACTATGTATGAACCGTAAGATCAGCATGTCATGGAAGCGTTTATTTCAAAGACGGGTGATATTAGCAAATACACGAAATTTTTTACAGCAACTTGTTAGAGGTATTGTTTCAGAGTTAGTCGACGCAAAAGTATCGCATGAAGCCGAGCATAGATTTCAACTTCATCAGTAAACAGCCTCATCATGAAATCAAACATGAGCTCATCTAACTCTACCGACATTATCATAGAAAAGTTTATGTTTTTCAGCACACCTAACGTTACTACAGAAGAGACTCTCCGTAATGACTCTAACACCTATTGCGTAAACCACCGTTGGTATTGTCACCACCGGAGCCACTGCAAATCCATTTATGCTGATTCTATCTGGCGCCGGTGTAGTATTACAATCCGCTTTTCAAACAAAAGAAAAAAAAAACAGAGCCAAAACTGCAGAGCAAAACCAAAACCAAACACAAAACAAAACAGAAAACAAATATATAAAAACCAAAATAAAATAAACGACCAAGTTCGCTTTTTCACTTATAACAAGATACTAAATAAAATTCGGTCCTACCTCTGCGGGCACTGTTTTTGTCTGATACGAACTGGTTCGTGAGTTAAAAACCGTCGACGACATGATCACCGATATCGGTGGTGAGATATCATAAAATGTATGAGAAGAAATTTTCCGATTAATTTTTGTACCGAAAAGTAAACCGAACCTGTTTATATTTTGAAACGTGCTATGATATACTAAATCGCAGCAAAAGTTAATTGCCATGGATAAAACACCCAGCTCTTTACTCGCTTTATTCCTCAAAGAAAACTCCGTTTTGAGTCTTAGTCTCGGTATTTACCGCAATAACCGGACGTGCTTTGCATCGTTGTTTTTCTTCCCCCGATCAAGCTCTTTTTATGTTTTCACGGTGCCTGACCAACTCTAAATTTATCAATCCGTTGTCGATCTGGTCTCCATTACCTGATCGATCACGTATCCAGGGGGATGATCCCTCGGTGAGCCTCAAACACTAAATAACGTACATTTGCTTGTTTCAGTTGTGCACCCGAGACCCTGGTCCTGGTGTAACCTGTGTTAGGAACACCTTGTGGTTACAATACTTTCCGCTCCGTATGCCTGATGTTACCATCCTCTCACACTCGTAATAATTAAATACTGAAGAGTCTTCCACTGAGCCATCGTTAGATACTATACCATCTGGCTTCTTTTATCTAACAGAACGTATCAAATCACAATGATCGGTCGATAAAAAACAACCTCTGTATGGAATCTTTTCCTGATTTTTGGCATGCTAAGTTGTAAACAAGATGTTTATTAGAATCTGAGTTCAAGGTCAATCTTGTTTACAGTTCAACTAGTTTTTTTTTTTCTGTTGTTTTTTTTGTTTTGTTTTTTTGTTGGAAATAAGTCATATACTTTTACGTGGTTGGTCATGCCAAATATGGATAAATATGGGTTTATTAAACAAATTATTAATTCCTTTTTTAAGCTCAGTCAGTGGAATTATTTACAGTTGTGTTTAGATATAATTTTGAGAGGAATTATTTAAATTATTTGTTGGTATTTCAAAGTGCTCATTGACTTCTGGACTAACATATGCTGTGATTATTGTCAGCTCAAAGACATTCTAGATCTCATCATTATAGTACATCAGGACATTCAAGACTATTGGTATATCAATACATTCAAGACTATTGGTACATCTGGATATTCAAGACTACCGGAGTTCATTCAGAGCATTCTTTACGTTTGGACTTGCGCTAGAACAGTTAGCATTAGCTGGGATTTAATTTACAATAACTGTAACTTGTTAATTTTACTAAACTTGTTGGTTTCGCTTCTATCTGTTACATAGTTTAAGACAAGAGTCGTAAAAAGCAATATTTCATCGCAGAGAACTGACATTGAGTGAAAAGAACGAGTGTTGCGTCTGTCGGGAATACACCGCAACATCTTTTTATGAAAGGATAATGAGAGAGAGAGAGAGAGAGAGAGAGAGAGAGAGAGAGAGAGAGAGAGAGAGATGGGTGTTTACAATGGAAAATAAAACATCATTTAAGACAAGCAATTGAGACAAAAACCTTGCATAAAGGAATGTACTTTATTTACACTCATTTTATAAATTATAAAATATTACTGACCGCTGGTACTTTCATTGAAATCACGGTATTTCTACAAAGAGAAGTGCTATTATTGGAGTTTTATATAAAAAACAAACACCACCACAAAAACCGGATGTCTGACCGGTAGTGAAGTTTGTCCGAACACAAGTGATAGAATTTGGTGATTTAAAAGTAATGGCAGCAGAAAATAAAGTGAATTTTCATTATGAACACGTAGTTCCAAATTCTTTTCCCCATGACCATGAGGAGTCCGGATCAAAGCATACTCAGGAATAGTGGTTTATCATTTAGCAACCTGATATGATTGTATCTTAATTACAATAATTATCTGATTTCCTACATTTTACTTTAAAGTCCTTCTCTTTTATACATAAACACCCTGCAGTGATTCTTCAATGTAACAGAAAAATCCCGTTTAGAATATTGGCACTCTTAACCACGCATTACTCTTGTAATAACTCGGGACCTTTAGCAATGAGAGATTGAAATGTGATATGTACAGTTAGATTTTCAAACGCGATTTTTATTTGCCGAGTTAACGTAACTATAAAAACACTATTGTCTTCTCAAAATTCTAAAATTTCTATGTTCACGATATTAACTACATTAATAAAATAATAATAGAATTATCTTGTGAAATGTAAAGAGCAATAAACAACTGCTTTCGTGAACTAATCGTGAACTAAATGTGAAAATAAAACATAGATTTTTACATCAAAAAGAGCTCTCGGATTCAAATCAGGCTTATAATTAAAGGGCAGAGTGTTGCACCATATCATAGAAAACATAATAATATAATCGACGTCATTTCCAAATGTGTATAATTTCCTTTTTACAATAAAATCAACCCCCTATAAATAGTTGCCTTAAATTACATTATGAAAGGACGAAGTTTTGGTTAAATGAAATCTATCATTCCACGCAGTTATTTACATGTCTTTTTCATTAAGTTTTTCAAGTGTTTCCGGTTTCGTTGCATGTATATTCATTTCTTAATTAATAATATGTCCTTTTCATTTATTTTCGTTATGTTTTTCAAGTTTCATTGCACGTATACTCATTTCTTAATTGATGTCATGGTTATCTTGGACTATCCTCTTCAGTTTGTCCTTCAATGTAATTATTGACATTAAAGACGCTTGTCCTCTTCGAATCTGACAACATACCCCACGTCATTCTTAAAATCGACCCCTACCGTTTATTCTCACTCATCTTCGTCTATTGGTTCACCTTTTATCGCTTGATCATCCGGTCCAGGACTGGTACGGTTGTCTAAGCTATCTTCATTGCCGCTGTAGTCCGCGTTACTGGTTGAAGGGGTAGAAGGAGACACAGGTGGAAGAGGGATGGGAAAACGAGGTCCAATCTTGTTGTAAATGGACATATCTACCTTCAGATAATGAAGCAACTGAAGATTTTTCTCTGTCAACTCGTTGGGACGCTTCCGTTTGAAACGCCAAAAGAACTTCCTGTTGGTGGGATGCTTTAGTTGCTCTGCGGTGCCGATGCCAAGTTCCGCTACTTTCTGGAAGAAGAGCGCCGATGCCCAGACGGGATGGCGGTTGTTACTACCCGGAATCCTCACAGGAGGAGTGATTGACTTTTGGGAAGCTGTTGTTGCAGAGACACCGTATCCATCGTCAAAGCTTTCAACAAGGCGTTTGATGCGCTTTGCGTAGGTTTGAGCAAATAATTGTCTGTCCATGTGCATAAAGTCAGCATACTGTTGCTCGTCTATATCTCCATCAGAATTGTCGTATACGAAATTGCTCCAGTCTTCAGCTGATGCTGTCGTGTTTGATTCTGGAACAGATACACGTTGAGCTGCTTGAGGTGATTGTTGTGGAAACTGTGGCTGAACTGTTTGCTGCTTCTGTTGTTGTGTCTGCTGCTGACGCTGAGCTATGAGCTGGGAACCCTGGGAGACATAGGAAGGGCCAAAGCTAAACCCTGTCAATAACATTAGCGCAAGTTTCTGCTCCACAAAATATTTGCTGAATTCAATTGATCTGCGGATCATGTCCCTATCTATCAAAAAGTCCCACTGGAACTTTGTACCCTTCTGTTCAGATAAATGTTTCGTATATTCACATGCGTTCAGGAGGGCTTTAAGTACACCGGATACCCTCACAATCTGTCCCAATGATTTTTCTATTATACTTCTTCTCTTTTCATCATTCTCTAGCTGTGACATAATGCTTGTCCATTCTTCATCGTGGCAGCGTGTGAGCTCTTTCCATGCATCTTCTGTAAACGTGTACTCTGTCGGTTGCTGGTGAAAACTGTAAAGGGTCTGCAGGACTGACTTCATAGATGGTGTATCAGGACTCATAGGTATGGACTTCCAGATCGTTGAAAAGTTGGGACTGGATGCACATGCTACTAGGTATCTGCTACATAACCAAGAGGGGTTGTTCAGATGCAATTTCACAATGTACTCTGGTGTTACCATTCCTGTATGAGTGAAGCAAGTTGACTCTATATTTGGGATTTCGCCATCATCCACACCAAGAAAGGGCAAACCATCATACAAGGATAACATTTGCGTCTTTGTCGGTGAGGCACTGATTCCCAAAAGTTTATGATATGCCTCCAGGTCCTCGCATACAGAGATGATCTGACCCCCAGTTTTTTTCAGCACCTGGATCAAGTCCGCCAGTCCCATTGGTCCTGATAGCAGCTTATGGGACCGGGCGGCAGAAGGGTCCATGTTGGGAAGGTGACAATACTTTTCCTGTTCCTTCTGTATCTCTAACAGCGGAATCATTATCTGTTTCAGAGCAGCAGTCTTCCGTGTCCCGGGGCCGGCCCCTACCATCGTCCACAGAACCGGGGGTTCTTGCCAGACCTGGTTTACTTTTATCTTACTCTTGCTTCCCATCAGACCTGAAATAAAACGTGTTGTAACCATACGTCACTATAAGAATGTTTTAAAAACAAAAAACATTTTTTAAAAACAAAATATCACATTTTATAGTTATGATGTCATGTTGTAAAAGGTTCAATTCCAATCAAGTTTTTTCCGTCATTTAATCAAGAAATATTTTATTCATGAGTGGACAAATGACACCTTTTATCCATACAGACATCTTATACGATGATAAACACACACGACTGCATCAAAAGACCGTGCTACTGAGGACAAAGTGTGATTGGGCTGAACGAGGTCAACCTGCAATGACGTGCATAGGATTGAAGTGATGGCCCTATCCACTGCACCTATTCACCCACAGAAAACACGCGAATTTGTTATAAGACCGGGTTATCAATGTTACTGACAGTACACTTCGCTTGCACACACGCACTTGTATAATTATTTGTATGATTTTGTGGGTTTAACGACATTTTTCAACACATGACAGGCTGCACATGGCGGCCAGTATATATTTTGATGAATGCAGAAGCCGGGAAAGCCTTCGACTCGAACCCACGCAGAGGTGAGAAGCGTCATTAATCCATAAATGCGATCGCCTTAGACAAGTCGGCCAACCGAGGACTCGGTTGTATTACAAAAATACCAAAACAAAATTTCTTAAACTTGAAATTTTTAAATTGTAAACTATTTATGTCAAAGTTCTTATAATTGAATTAAAATGCGCTCGATTGTTCTTATATATGCCCTGTATTGTCTACAAGTTTAAAATTGTACGGGCCGTCAAGTTACACGAGATAAAGATTACTTATCAGATTATTCGTGTTTGCAAATATCTCTGTATCGCAATGTCCACCCTACAATCATCATGAATGTTATTTTGAGTATTGCGATGGCCAAATGTTCCATGTTCAGATGACTCATTTACCGAGACCAGCTTTTCAAATGGAACCTGTCCCCTCCCACTTTCAACAAAATTATTTCTTTTAAAATGCCTGTATTATATATATGCCCCAGCAACCAAGTGCAGAGTAGCAATTCAGAAGTGTTCTCCGTGGTATA
>JAECUM010042199.1:0-17479 GCA_016617855.1 Megalonaias nervosa
ATTAAAATGTGTTGAAATATTTGAGGAAAACTGAGGATCTCAAAAAAATTTTTTTATATGAAAGCGATGATTATTCATTCTCTTAAAAACTTGTTGAAGTGTTTGTCCAACATATTGCATATTACATTTTTTACAGGTTATCAAATAAATCACATCAGTTGATACGCAGTTAGTGTTATAACGTAGAGAAAATGCCTCTTTAGTATTAGCGCTACTGAAAGATGCACTTTCACTTACGTTTTCAGATTGAGAGCACCGGTGTCGTTACATTTAGATGACGAGAATTGTCTTTTTTTATTTTCTGTTTGCTTAGTTTTAATTAGAAAATCTTGCAAGTTCTTGGGTCTTTTATAAACAAGAATTGGTTTATTGTTGTAAAGTGATTTTACGCTGTTTTTATTTGATAAATTTAGGAGACTCCAGTATTTATTAATTATAAGGCCTATATTAGGTAAAGAAGGATTATATTGTATTGTGAAAGGAATTATATTTTTCTCAATTGTACAATTTGCTGTGTTTAAAGCCTCATGTTGAGTAAGATTACGGGCTTTGTTCAGCGCAGAATGGATGATATGTTTCGGATAATTCCTGTTTTGGAAGTATGTTTTTAAATCATTCATGTAGGATCTCAAATGGGTAATGATTTAATATTGAATTTATGAACCGAGTTGAATAATGTCCAGCTTTTGCGAGCCTTGGCGAGCAAAAGCTGGACATTATTCAACGAGTTTCATAAATTTAATATTAAATCATTACCCATTTGAGATTCTTTTTATCACAGTTTTTATTTTGGTGAAAATTATTTTAGATAGAAAGAAGAACGAATAATTTCGTTCATTCTGTCAGACGGTGCACCTTTCATTTGTTGTGCATAAAAGATAGTCCCAAACAAAGTTGAACTAGTAAAAGTAGATTGTACTTTTTTACAAACTATAAATCAAAGAAAAAGTTTCCATCCAAATTCACTATAAACTGCCACACTGCAGACATCGTAGCGATATGACTGAAAAATTTTTAAAGCTGCGTTCAAAATCATAATCACATCACATCACATCCATCCGAAAAAACAGAACATTTTATAACGACAAAATCATTTTTCAAAACAGAATGATCAATGCGATGTGATGCCACATTGTTTGATACGGTACACAGTAGGCCTAGAGTACATGTTTACCCTAAAATGTCACTTTCAGAACTAAACATTACATTGTTGCGATTTTCATGTGAAAAGGGATTACTGGATGCAAAAATTCCAACATTTACTGCAATGCATTTGTGACCGGATATTCGCAGTATTTGATTTGGAGCAGTAGACTGTACAGAAGACGTAAACAGATTTCTTTTTGAGTCGGATTTGCATCCCATATATACTGCGTAAAGATGCCGTGGTTGGATAAAGTTCTGTCAGTTAGGAGACCCATTTATGTCCAGATTCTTCTGTGAACAGAGGTGAGTTTATTTACTTCTGTAAGTTAACATTTAAACCACGCTTGTATATTCTATATCTATGTTACAGATGTAACGGGGGCGATTCTTTGCAAAACTTAAATAGGGTATTCGGTGATATAATTTAATTATTGGAGAGAGAAAGTAAGACGGAAAGTTCTAAAAGTAGAACGTCAGAGAGAAGAAAAAGAAAGGTAGCTCATCTCATTCAAGTGAAATTATTACTTATTGAAATCAAGAAGCAAAGATGAAATTTCAATGAAAATAATAAGGTTTATTGAAAGCAAATAATTAGTTGAATAAGTAGTTACAAATGGAGGATATATCTTAGGTGGATGGAGACTAAACTTGAGAAGGAAATTAAGACAGTATAAAAATAATCGGATAAAAGATGTAATTAATGGGGCCAAGCTGAATTTCTTACCATCTTGAACGCCAAAACAAACTAGACGATTATATCGTCTCGACTGTATTGACTCCACAACCACAAATAGCGATTCCGCCCAACCCAACGCTGGACCGGTCGAAAAGCATATATATAATTGTGTACACGCGCCGCGACCGGACTATCCGACATGCGCAGAGAGTGGACGCGTGCGCTGACCGGTAAGAATGGTCGACATGAACAGAGCTTAAGTAAACATTTCATGTAGAAAAGAAGGGGGAGGGTAACTTTGAATTTCAGTGTAAATAAGTCCGAAATTAGCCACATCGTATATTAAAGAACTACTTCAAGTAAATTACAAAATTAGATTTCCATCCACCATCACATCTCCCACCACTTAAACCCAATGTGCTCCGCACATTGCGCCTAAGAGAGTAATTATACCATTTCAAGATATAAATTGTTATTTCATTCACATTAAATTAACTTGCATGGGAAGTTACAACATTGATAACATTCTAATCTACATTATTAAAAGGGATGGACATAGATCACATGCTAATTATCCTTATACATTTTTACCATATACATCTATCACACTAATTGAGAGAATGACGTTCATATAAATTTACTACAAAGAATTTGTCAAAACAGTTTTTTTTTTTTTTTGTTTTTTTTTTATAAAGAATTCACTTCAAAATATTACATCACGACTAATTCCAATACAGGACTATTAAAAAAAAAAAACTACGAATATAACAGCACAATCTTCAACAAGAGTGAATAACCTCAGGTTGGTTTGAGAAGTTAAAATAATTCATATCTACGTAAAACTTTATAGTCATTTTTTTTTTTTAAATAATAAAAATAAACTTTTAAAAATCATCTGCAGGAGAATCTTGACAATATTCTGATTTAAGTTTTGGTCTTGAGGTCGCTGGTTCATTCCTCCTGGACAGCGGTGTATGGATCCACAGGACACCGTGGTGGTTGGCCTGTAAATGGTAGTGCCCCTGTCTTCAATCGCTTGATGGTTCGGAGGGTTCCATCTTGGCTTTCTTCAAACTCGACTACTTCATCTCTGGGGTCAGACATTTAGCCTGGAATAGTCATGGGTGTCTTTTCGGGGATAGTGCAGCTCGCAGGCGTCTGTTGTCCTGCTCTAGCAACCTTCTGTTTTCTTTGTGACTCTGTTCTCTCCCTCTATGTTCGCTAAACGCGTTATGGCCGTTTGCAAAGCATCCGTTAACTTCTCTTGACCTTTCTTAACCCAGTCCATATATTTGTGAAGCTCGTCTTTACTCGGTGGTACTGGAGGGAGGACAAGGGGTCTGCTACAAGGTCCTTCGGCAGTAACGATGCACCTCTCTGGTGCAGATAGTATTGTCTGATTGCTAGAGAAAGCAATGTTTCCTCTAACGAATGATGATGGAGGGACAGGAACATGCGATATAGAAGAAAGAGTTGAAGAGTTGAAGATAAACAGGAAGTTGCACTTCCTTCAGAAGAAGGGAAAGGAATAGAATCAGACAAGAGTGTTTTAGGGTAGGTGCTGGCACAGGAAGCAGAGCCTCCTCTAGAGAGTGAGGATAGATGCACAGTAATGCTAGTAGAAGAAGAGAGAGTCGAAGATGAACTTGAAGCAATGCCTCCACTAGGGCTGTCTTTCACTCTCGGCGGAAGGAAAAATCCTGGGTCAACGTAGTGATTATTGGCCCTGGTCTCTGCCCTTGCTTTTGCGACCAATTTTTCAGTCATATCCTGATCCAAATTGTGTTGCCGTCGCAGATGCCGACGCAGGTCGCTGGGTCTCTTGAATGTTTGTCGGCAGATTGGACATAATCGGCAAGTAAACATTGGGCGATGAATTTCCTCCCAGTGGCGTAAGTATTTACGGATATCCCGGTACATGCAGTGATGGCATCCTTCAATTGGACAAGAAATGCCGTCCTTTCTTACTGGGATACGGAACCCTCTTTCGCCTTCTTGAACGCCTTCTTTAGCCAGGAAGTCCGTCATTTCTTCCTCATCTACATGTAAGTCAATCTGGTCAGTCTATCAAGAGAAACAACCACAACTGCAAAATCTCGCGCAGACATCTTAAGAATACTTTTATTACAGTCAAAATATTTGACTTCTTGGGGAATAACTTTCATGAAGAAGCTATCATATCTACAACAAAAATTAATGACTGTAATCTAATTAGTAAATTACCTTTAGCTATACAATCATTTCAATTTAGAGTGAATATATGTGTAAAACGTTCTTTAATTTTAAAAAAAAAAAAATCTTTGTACAGCAACAACAATTGTTATGAACATGAATATTCCACACAATTCTTATTAATTACTAAACAATTGCCAGTTTGCAACATGCATATTTAACTGACTATGCATTAGTCAATATCATGAAAGAAAGCATTCTGAGATATATTCAGGGGGAATATCTAGCTGGGGGCTTTATACTTCTCCCTGTTCTGGAGAACTTTACTGGAGGAGTTTTCACCTCCAACGGTGCATTTTCCTGACTAAAATTCATACCAATATAACTATCATGGATGTCAGATTCTGCAGACATATAAGGCTCCTCTGTGCAATCAGAGTCAGCGTCTTCGATATTATCACTAGAGTCTTTGTGAGCTTTCAAAGGTAGATTCCAACAATCGGGGATCTTATCACTTTGATATTGCTTTAAATGATCTATATGCACGATGATGGGAGTAGATTCAGGGGTTCTTTGTATTTTATAGGCTACATTTGACATCTGCTGTAAGATTCTATACGGACCCGCCCATCCTAATCCTAATTTGTCTTTGCTTTTAGGTGGATACCACCTCTAAGCCCAATTTCCAACTTCAAAATGACCTAATTCTGTTTTTCTGTCATAGCAAAACTTTTGTCTAGAGAAACTACTATTCAGATTTTCATAAGCGAAATCGTATGCTTGCCTGAGGGTGTTTTGAACCCATTGAAAATATTCGACAGGACACATGTCCTCCTCCTGTGGTGGAGGTAAACCAACCATAATATCTATTGGAAGGGCTATTTCTCGCCCGAACATCAAGAGATTAGGAGTGCAGCCGCTACTTTCGTGAACTGACGTACAATACACCATCATTACATAGGGTAAGTGGTCATCCCAATCTCGTTGGTGCTCATCAACGAACATTGAAAGCATTTGTTGCAAGGTTCTGTTGAACATTTCCACCATTCCGTCTGATTGCGGTCGATACGGTGCTGTTCGAGTTTTGCATATTTCGAGTTTTTCACACAAGGAAGTAAATAAATTTGATTCAAATTCTCGTCGTTGGTCAGTGTGAATATATCGCAGACACCCAAAACGACAAATAAATTCAGTGACCAGTTTATCGGCGACCATCTGCGCAGTATGATCAGGAATAGCGTATGCTTCTTTCCATTTCGTAAAATAGTCGCCAACTACCATGATGTACACATTTCCTACATTAGTATCTGGTAGTGGACCAAGAATATCTAGAGCAATTCGTTCCAACGGATAACCAGTTCTCTGTCGCTGTAAAGAAGCTCGCTTGCGACATGGTCCGAATTTGGCACGTGCACACAGATCACACATCTGCCACCTTCTTGACCAGGCCAAAACAATCTCTGCCGAATTGAATTCAGAGTCTTCGTTCTACCAATGTGTCCCCCAGCCCCACACTCATGTAGGTTCTTTAAAATGTGACACCTTATCTGAAGAGGGGCCACCAGTAGCAACACTGACTGCTTACTATGAGTGGTCTCCCAATGCTTATATAACAGGCCGTCTTGGACCTCTAAACTAGTCCACTGTCTCAGCAGGAACTTCGCTTCCTGTCTCTCCCCAACTAATTGAGAGGGAAGGGGATTTTCAGCACCTTCTTCCTTTAATTTCAGCACTAACCATATACAAGGGTCATTCTGTTGACACTCTCTTAGTTGTTTCACACTCCAAGTGCCTAACCAATTCGACTCGCATTCGGCATTACCGCTGAAACCATACACCCCACGTGCGGTATTTTGCTCCTTCTCTACAGCAGTCTCTTTGGACTGTTGAGAAACTGTTCCGACAACAGTCTTGTTTACAGTCATTTTCTTTGTACAAACACGTACGCAATCCCGACAATCGCCGCGCTTACATTTACGCGGGATCCCGCTTAGTCCATATGCGTTTCCGTGCAAAGAACCTTTACGGTATTGTATTTCAAAGTCATATGTATCTAATACTGATAACCATCGCGCGACCATGCCTTCTGGTTCTTTGAAATTTTTAAGCCATTTCAGCGAACTATGGTCTGTCCTGACAATAAATTTTCTTCCCCACAAATGGTGTTTGAATTCCTTGACAAATGTAACTACAGCGAATAATTCCCTATAGGTAGTGCAATAGTGCCTCTTTTGTTTATTCAGTCTTACTAGCGCAAGTAATAACTCTCTCGTTATCATCTTGGAGCTGCGACAAAACCGCTCTAATACCAGACGAACTTGCATCTATGTCTAGAATAAATGTTCCATGCCTGTTGGGATATGTCAGAATAGGTGCTGTTGTCAAACGTGTCTTCAGCTTATCAAAAGCCTCATGATGGGTTTGTGACCAAGTAAAGGGTTTATTTTTCTGAGTCAACTGAGATAAAGGGTATGCGATTGAGGAGAAGTTTTTAATAAACCTCCTATAATAGGAAGCTGTACCAAGGAAGATTCTTATTTCCGTCACATTGTTCAGTGATGGCCAATTCTTAACACTCTCTACCTTCTTTGGATCGCATCTTATACCGTCTTCGGACACAAGGTGTCCTAGATAGGAGACGTGCTGCTTTTGAAACAAACTGCATTTTGATGGTTTAAATTTTAAGTTGGCCTCACGGAAGTGCTCGAAGACTAATTTTAAATTTTCCAGAGCCGACTCAAAAGTACTACCAATCACAATAATGTCATCTAGATAAGCTAAACACTGCTCGAAAGTCATTCCATTTAGCACGACTTGGACCAAACGCATAAAAGAAGCGGGCGAGTTAGCTAGACCAAACGGCAACACCTTAAACTAAAACAGTCCTTTGTAACTAGCAAAGGCTGTTTTCTCGCTATCGTTTTCATCTAACGCTAGCTGCCAGTATCCACTAGCAAGATCTAACGTGGAAAACAACTTCGCCCCAGACAGTGTGTCTAGGGAATCGTCCATTCTAGGAAGCGGATACGCGTCTTTACGAGTTACGGCGTTCGATTTCCTATGCTCTACGCAAAATCTCGGAGTTCCATCTTTCTTAGTTACCAAAACGATAGGCGCAGCCCAAGGACTCTCACTTGGTTCTATTACATCTTCAGCAAGCATTCGGTCAATCTCTTTTTCCACAACTTCTTTCTGAGATAATGGTAATCTACGAAGAGGCAGTTTTATAGGTTTACTGTCACCAGTGTCTATTTACATGTTTTATTTTATCGGTTCTCCCTAACATACCATCAGGTCCTACAAAGACATCGGCGTACTCGGCTATGAGTTTCTGCAACGAACTCCTTTGTTCGACTGAAACCTTTTCAGATACTCCGTCTACCAAAGGTTTAAGATGATTTGATACTGGTTTATCTGAATTGCAAGGTGTCTCGAGTTTCGAAACAATTCCAGAGCAAACACTCTGCACACAATCTGTATTTAAGCTATCTGTACCCCTTTCTTCAGTGTCATCGGTTCAGAGGTAAAATTCACTACGGAAAAAACTACTTCCCAATTTTCGGGTTTTACTAAAGACTTCGGCAAAATCAAACCAGTTTCTTCTGAAAATTCTTTGAGAGGTTCAACGATGCCTTCTCCGGTTATTTCCCATTCTCCCTCTAGGTTTCCTTTAACAAACATATTTGATTTCGGAGGGATAGCGATCGAGTCCGTGACATGTATTCTTGCACAGGAAAAACTATTTTCCCTTTCCAATCTGATTTTCAGCTTTCTAACTTTCAGAATGCCCTTCTTCAAATTTAAGTTGGCATTATTTTTCTCTAGAAAATCAAACCAATTATTCCAGGTAACCCGTCTAGATCAGCAACTATTGTGTTGCTTTCAAAATCTCTACCACCTATCTTAAATTTGAAGACTGCTTGCCCACAAATGTTTAATAAACCTCCGTCTGCAGCGGTCAGCTGAGAGCACGCTGGTTTTAAATCAGGTTTTCCCGACACAAGTCTTTCAAAAACTTGTTTAGAAATAAGTGTTACAGCGGTCCCAGTATCTACTACAAATTTTACAGACGTCTGACACATTTCGACAGAAACAAACCAACAGGTTTTAGCAATAGCAGTTAATCTTAAAGTTGGCCTTTCAGAGTCTTTATCACTCTTCTGATTGCATTCATAACAGTGGGCCAAACTTTCGGCCTTAAGATCAGCCAGTTCTAGTTTAACTCTACACCATTTTTAGCCGATTGTTCCGGCTTCACTTGATTATCTAACTTCTATTGGATCTGTTCAGGTTCTTTTTCGTGGGGCAGTCCCTACTCATGTGACCCTATCCATGACAAGCATAACACTCTTATCTGATTTGCTCTGGTAGTCGGGTGATTTGCTCGATAGGTAGTATTCCTATCCTTCTTTTGTATATTCCCAATTACCATATTTATCTGTCTTGAATTTTCAGTCGACAGTTTCGCTACTGTGTCTACAGATTCTTGGAGAGCTTTAACTGTTCTGGTAGGGTTATCAATATTCGAACGCGTGACACTGTCTTTGCTTTCTTTCTTATTACCTGGCTCGGTATTGCTTTGGGGCAGGTCATGTTTAGACCTAAAGGCTCTGACGGGGATCTCCTTATTTACAGGTTTCTGTAAATTCGGCCAAGTCCCTTCAAAGGCCTCATACTCAATGGCACTGGCCATTGCATCATCTAGAGTTTAAGGATGCCCACATTGAACATGCTTTCTAATTTCCTGACTCCCTAGCCCACATATATATTGATCAATCAATATGTCTTCCCTAGCCGAAACAGGAATCGTCGGAAATGCGCGACAGGCTAGTCACCTCAGCGCATAACCATAGTCTGCAGCGGACTCCGATTTTTGTCTTCGTCTATTTCTAAACTCGCATCTATAAGCAGTTTCCCTTTCAACTGGACTGAATCTTTGTTCTAAAGCAGCTTTAAGAAAGTCATAGTCCCCTATTTTAGTTCGGTCTAAATCACCTAGTAACCGTTGTGCTATTCCTCTTAAACTCATTGCAAGTTGTTGAGCTCTTTCACTTTATTCCAATTATTCCAATAAGCAACTTGCTCAAAATGTAGAATATAATCCTGCCATTCCACGTTTTTGCCATCGAATTTGTCAGGTTCTTTTTCTTTCCTAAATCGATCGGTACCTTCCAAGTATTTATTTTGCCCAAATTCATTCGCTTTGTTTGAATCCTTGTGACTGAAGTCACCGCCAGAACGATCGTACGCAGCACAATTAGAATTGTGTATTACCGAGTTTACGCCACGTCCACTTGACCTTGAATTGGGCACACTGTCACACCCAACTCGGGATTCCTCGGCTTCTGACGTCACGTGACCGCTATCTACCGCCCAAGATCGAGTAGAAGTTGAACGCGCGGACTCATTTGTGCAACAACCATTTAACAAGGGGAAATATTGCACAATATATTGTCGTCCCAGGCAGCATCTCGAGTTATGGAGAGATTCCTTGCGTAAGAATTGTTTCTGTCGGCACGAAGGAAATGGGACTCCCGTTTTTCTGTTTTTGGGAAAGGAAGCGACGTTTCAACAGTGGACCAAGAAGCAGTGTTACCGCATGGCGGATTGTGTACATTCTGCCTTTCAGCGAATTTTGTCCACAAAATAACCGTGTTTATTTTCATTGAGTGTGTCCTGACGATACAATTCATCACTTTTAATAGTGTCTTCATGTGTGTATTTGTGTGCAACTGAATTTCGGATCTAAGATCCACTGGTTTGTGTGCCTACACATGCATCACGGTTGGTGTTTGTAAATGTTGCAACGGATTCAGGTGGATTACTGGCACGGATGCCATTCTTATCTTCTGTCGGTGAGTACATTTCGCATTTCCTAATCTTTAATTCATTATCTGGAACACGCAAAGTTATTTCATCCTGAAGATTTGCTGCCTTGCGCCTGTGGGGGGATTCGACCTTGACATTGTGCGACTGAGAATCCGAATGCGGCCTTGACCTCATAACAAATTGTTTGCCAGTAGGTGTGTCTAAACATTTGGTACGTGTCTGGACACCATCGTCCACAATTTCCATACTTGTGTCATAAAATTCCTCATCAGAAGAATAAATCTCCACTCTTTCAGACACAGCTGGTCTACTTTCAACCATAATTTGTGCGGGTTTGGGTGTAAACACATCAGCAATTCTGCTACCCCAATATTCCAGTAATCTACAAGCAGACGACATGACTAAATTTGATTGCTGTAAGACTTTTAACAATACCAACAACAATAGTAGTAAATTTCACCGAATACCCTGCTCGCAGCGCCAAAAATGTAACGGGGGCGATTCTTTGCAAAACCTAATATGGCTTTCTCCGCTTGATGGAAAAAAAAGAGGGGGGGGGGGGGCCTGATGCACACAGCGAAGTTGGTGCAATGAACGGACGGAGTGAAACCTTCAAATTGTCCCCACGTATTTCATTTATTCAAACCCAGGTTCGTTTCTAACAAAAGGGTATTCGGTGATATAATTAATTATTGGAGAGAGAGAGAAAGCAAGACGGAAAGTTCTAAAAGTAGAACGTCAGAGAGAAGAAAAAGAAAGATAGCTCATTTCATTCAAGTGAAATTATTACTTATTGAAATCAAGAAGCAAAGATGAAATTCCAATGAAAATAATAAGGTTTATTGAAAGCAAATAATTAGTTGAATAAGCAGTTACAAATGGAGGGTATGTCTTAGGTGGATGGAGACTAAACTTACTAAACTTAAGAAGGAAATTAGGACAGTATAAAAATAATCGGATAAAAGATGTAATTAATGGGGCCAAGCTGAATTTCTTACCATCTTGAACGCCAAAACAAACCAGACGATTATATCGTCTCGACTGTATTGACTCCACAACCGCAAACAGTGATTCCGCCCAACCCAACGCTGGACCGATCGAAAAGCATATATATAATTAAATGTGTACACACGCCGCGACCGGACTATCCGACATGCGCAGAGTGTGGACGCGTGCGCTGACCGGTAAAAATGGTCCGACATGAACAGAGCTTAAGTAAACACTTCATGTAGAAAAGGGGAGGGGGAGGGTAACTTTGAATTTAAGTGTAAATAAGTCCGAAATTAGCCACATCATATATTAAAGAACTACTTCAAGTAAATTACAAATTAGATTTCCATCCACCATCACACATATACCGCCTCCCTCCCCCCACTCCGCCACCCTTAGTTTTACTTATTGTTGTTCTTGTCTCGTAGTTTTACGCCATTTTTCTTATGATGATATTGTTATACATGACATAACAAACCCCTGTGGGCGTAACATATCCATATTCAGACAGCCGAGATAATTTTTCCTCAATTTCCTTTCGCGAGTCGAGTTAAAAAATGGTCGCCAAAATGTTCATTCAAAACAAAACATTCCAGAAGGCAGGGTTAAAGACGTTTCCCACGATCCCAGCCAATCACTAAAGAGGATACAGCACAATAATTTCATGGGCTTATTTGGACCAATCAGAATCACATAAAGTGATATTTTAACGTGTGGTAATATCAAAAATATGAAACTGCACATACTATAGGAAAACTATACCTACTATGTGATAAAACGAATTTTGTAATTGACAATTATCTGAAATATTGCGTCGGTATCTTTTGGCCTGGCTATATGGTATACAATTTTTACATGACATTGGATGACATGAAGAATATTCCACATATTGGTGGATATTAGTTTCCTTGACATGAATATTTGTAGAGATAGTGTTGTCAATTTTTAATTACATTTACATCTAAAAATGAAACATGCGTACTAGATGCAGTATAAGTAAATTTAATTGTCGGATGAAAATGACTTAGGTGATCAATGAATTTTTCCAGTTCTTCAGTTGAATGGTTCCAGATCATAAATATGTCATCTAAAAATCTAAACCAAACAGATGGATTAAACTTTTCTTTTTGAAGGAAATCTTTTTCTAATTTACCCATGAAAAGAGAAGCGTATGAAGGAGCCATTGGACTACCCACTGCTGTACCCATTATTTGGATGTAATCTGTATTATTAAATTGAAAACAATTATTTTCCAAGATATGTTTTATTATTTTACAAATATCTTCACTATATAGTGTGCTATTATTAGGATTGTTATCAAGAAAATATTTACACGCTTCAATACCATCTGTATGCGGAATGTTGGTATATAGTGATGTTACGTCTAATGATACCAGGATTGAGTTATCAGATAGCTGTGGAATAGACTTCAACTTTTTAATGAAATCAGTAGTATCTTTAATGTATGACGGAAGTGATTTCAGTAAAGGTTGTAAAACACTATCAATAAATTTGGATAGGTTTTCAGTATATGAATTACAGCCTGATATAATGTTTAACTAGTTGCACAGAATTATCGGCGTTTGTGTTGATTTTTTTAAATCCCAATTCTGAAATTTTTCAACAACATAATGGCATCAAATTATGATCTGCCGAGAGAAATGACGTCTTGGAAATATCAAGTACTAAAACTATCTGAGAAACAAATAAAAAGCAGCCTTCACAGCAGTTTCTTGAACAAATGTGTTAAGGAGGGGATCGTACCATCGGGTTTACGACTGAAACTGAAAATATAATTATATGTATGACTGTTTGTCTCTATTTTATTTTATCATTTTACAAGATCTAACTATAATTACGAGTAAATTAATAAAAAAGCGAACGAAAAAGACAGACAGATATATCGATAAATATTGCACAATAACATAGCATAGACCAGTGTTTTCTTCCAACACAGCAAATTGAAATAGGTGTGAGATAAAAGAAACTGTAAAATTGGGCGTTACATGTATCGTTAAATTGACTATAACGGACATTCACGCGACCACATAAATATGTCGTTAACTGACAGATGTCTTATAAAGAGGTAAAAGTGATAGGAAAATTAACCAAATGACCCGTAAATATTGTCCGTTATCAGGAGATGTCTCATAAAAAGAGGTATTGATAAGCATTATAGCTTTTGTACTTGAAGAAAATGCTACGTACTTAATCAACCAAACTACATGCAGCTCAGTCGGTTTATAAATAATTTGCACGGATTTTTTTTCGACCTACTTTGATGTTTGTTGCTAAGTATACATTTCCACAATCCGACATATAGCATTCAGTGACCGCGTCCCTCGACTAGATTTAGCGAATAAAAAGGTTGTGGGTTTAATACCCACCCAGGCCAACCTGGATCGGATGCCTGTGTGTGTCCTTGTGAAAGGCTTCCAATTTCTCGGCATGATATAGTCAGTATTGGTTTAAAAGTGACGTTAAACCCACATACACAAGAGCACACTAGCAGCAGGGAGGGTGGACCCTACAACTTTTTTGGCTTAACTATATAGACCTTATTTTTGAAATTAAGGGTTCCTACGAAAGGCTGTAAAACAAAAGTTTTTGTCTTAATAATGAAAACTTCTCTAATTGACCAGATTTTTTCACGTGCTGGTCACATACGTTTGTCGTCCACCCTCCCTGCTGCTATGAATTAAACAGCCATTATAGATATTATCAATAATGAGTATTGGAGAACCACACTCAGCTAAATTAACTCGAGAGCGACTAGAGGCAATTAAAAAATATCTACCCGTTCGTGATTCTGTTAAGCAACAACTACAATCGCGTCAGGAGTTTCAGGTGGAATTTACAGAAGGTACAGAAAAATTATTTAAACCGATTGTCGAACCAACGAAGAAAATTGTTGCAGCAACTGAGGCAACACAACAAGCTCTTGCAACATTGCCTGCTGATATTGCTGGTCGTATTCAAGCAGCTCAACCACCACCACAAGCACCACAAGCAGCTCAACCACAACCACGACCACCAAGAACCAGAATTAAGATAATAGATAAATTTACGCCTGAAGGTATTGCTGCTATCAGGGATCCAAACCAATTATTTGATATTGCCGCGTTTGGATATTATGAAAGAAAAAAATATGTAAAACCAGAATATATTAAATCATTAAGCTCTGCCAATTGGATCAAGGATATATATCGTATTTCTACTGGTATTCCAGAAATCAGATCTAATAAAGAGCAGCAGGCAGGGTGAACAGACCACTTTGTACGAGACCTTATTTTACAAAAATAAAGGTTCCTACAAGGGCTGAAAAATAAGGTCAATAACGCTAAACCGAACCTCCTAACTTTTATTATTACCGTATAGTTTGAAAAACGAATAATAAATCGTTTGGGTTAGCTCATTTTTGTTATTTTATTTTTGACTTTTTTGTTTTTTATGTTATAGTGCGTTTAGTTTACTCGTCGGGTCACTCAATTTGTGTCGTTCACCCTGCCTGCTGCTGTAATTAACCAAAGATTTTATCTAGACCTACACGATATCTAGATCTTGGATCATGTAGATTTATTGTAATAAATCCGAACGGAACAGCTTGTGCTTGAGCAAAAAAGTTTTTGAACTTCATCATATCCATATCCCCTGAACACCAAGTATAATAAATATTCTGTAAAGTATAATTATCTACTCCATGAAACACAACCAAAATATTGCAGTTGTCTCTGATCACTTTAGGTATTTGTGTATATCTTTGTGTAACATAAATCACGTCCGTGTTTTTATGTCTACCTCGAGAAAATATTCTAGCTGGATTTGTTTGTCTGTCCAACATAACGTCATCGTACACCACTAAATTATTAATAAATCCATCTAGGTCATCTACAGATGGAGCCTCATCAATATCGGTAATAAAATCAACCACATCATCACCGTCTTCATTCAGCAATTTTGCATTTTCATTAAAATCTTTAAGTACTTCGTAACAGTGTTGATCATCTACGGATGGTGCTAGTAATTACAATTTACTCCATTTTAACCATCGCATTATTAAATTTAATAATAGTTGTGTTTTACCCGATCCAGATGGACCTATTATAATCATCCTTATCGAATTTGGTAATGCTGGATGATGCTTCACTGGCTCTTGTTTTCGTGTCGCCGAAAAGTCAATTATATCCATATAGTAAATAATATGAGTCTATATTGTGTTCGGTGTAAAATTCCTACACCCACTGCTGAACTAACTACAATAACAACAAAAAATAAACGACGTGCTCTGACGGGTAAATGTGTAAAATGTGGTACCAAGAAATACAAATTTGTCAAAACAAAGACAGGTGGAGATATAGCCGCTTTATTAGGAAAATTACCAGGAACTCCGTGGGCTAAATACCCCGGTGAGAAACATATTCCTGGATATAATTATTGCGGTCCCGGAACTCGACTTGATATCCGACTTGATAATCAAGATCAACCAAGATCAGGAGAGCATCCAGTAAATAAGATTGATAAAGCGTGTCATGTTCATGATGTTGCGTATAAAAATAAAGATTTACAACAAAGGCATCTCGCAGATGTAAAATTGATTCATGCATTAAATTCTATACCAAATAAATCTGTCAGAGAAAAACTCGCTAGTTTTCTAGTAAATCTGCCCTGAAAAGTAAAATAATGTTAGGGGCTGGTAATTAATTATATAACTATTATAATGGAGTCTGTTTATTATAGCCCAAGAGGATATTGGAGAGGTAGATCAGCTATTAGTAAATTATCTGAAGCAGCAAAAGTTTCACGTTCTGTTGCTGCAGCGTGGTTAGCACGACAGGCAATATGGCAAATTTATCTACCACCACCTAAAAAAATTCAGTATGCACATTTTGATGTCAGCGTCCCCAATGAGGTTCATCAAGCAGATATTTTATTTTTACCACATGACACCATTAAAACTGGTAAACGTCAATCACGCACATACAAATACGCATTAACTGTCGTTGATGTTGCAAGTAGATATAAAGAAGCGGAACCATTATCAACAAAGACAGCGTCTGAAGTTGCATCTGCGTTTGAACGAATTTATCAGCGAGGACCTTTGCGATGGCCACAGTTATTACAAGTTGATCCTGGTAAAGAATTTCTTCGTACAGTATTATCGTTGATGAAAAAACATAACGCTAAAATCAGAGGAGGACATACTGAAATTCATCGTGATCAGGCAATTGTTGAACGATTTAATCGAACACTTGCTGAGCGGTTATTTGGATACCAATATGCAAAGGAAATATCCACTGACTTTAAGTCCGGTGAGAGATCTCGTGAATGGGTTGCGAGGTTACCAAGTGTGATAGCTGCGTTAAATAATGAAATTACTCGTTCAATTTCCATGAAACCTTCTAATGCAATTACAAAAAAATATATACCCCGTAGCAATGACAGACAACAATCTCAACCAGTATTAGGTAATGTAACTGTGAGATATTTATATGAACCTGGCGAACTTGAAGGTGGTAAAAAAAAGAGCAACCGATCCTATCTGGAGCGTGACTACACATACAATTTCTAGCGTGGTTAGATCTACTGGTAGACCTCCAATCTACAGACTAGATTCTACTGCCCCTCAACGTGGATTTGTGCGTGAACAATTACAGGTAATTCCTAAAGACACACAATTACCACCACATACAATTACATAACCAGAACGTCTACGTCGATTGCATTCAAGACAGGTCAGCATCACATTATTACGTGTATGACCAAGATCACTATTAATTCTGTCTACGGTAAATTGTCTTGGATTATTATTTGAATATTGCCATAACATATTACAGTTACAACTTGCACAATTATTATTTTGTTGTTGTTTTAGTGTTATAATAAATTCAACATCGATATCAAAGTCACGCTTATTATTTTTTTTTTTCACATTGCTTATAACCAGATAGTTTTTTTCTTATTACGTCATTATTAACAGTCTGATTATTATTTTCTGTAAAATTTATAATAACCCTATGTAGTTGAGATATTCTTCTGACTCTAGAAACTGCGAGATCTACTAAATTCGACCATTCAATCCGATCATCTATAATCCAAATATTTGTATCGGAAATAGTTAACCCCTGTGATGAGTGAATAGTTATAGCGTATCCTAAAGTCCACGGTGATTTATTCATACTCAGCGCATTCTCAACAATATTAATATCGACTAAAATAATATCGTTCAAGACAAGATTCTGTATTCCACCACCAGGAATTTCAACATCAATATTCTGTCGTCGAGTATCTGCTGGGCGATAACACAAAGGTACAGGTAGATCTGAAAACTTTTCTTTATGTAACAGAAATAATTTATTCTGTAGTTCATCACGAACTATCTTTCTACTTGCAACTATTAAATCAGCGGGATTCCATAAATTTAGAAAATCTTTCATAGAAGTCTCTGGAATTACTCCTCGCATTATTTCACATTGTACTCTGTCTGGTTGTAGTCTGATAAATCTTTTAAACTCCTTCAGCGGTTCATCAATAGCTCTATGGTCGTCATTTATTTCTTCATAATAATCTACGTTATTCTTCAGCCATTCATGTGGAGACTGTCCAATAAAAGGTGGTGGTTGACCATGATCACCACACATTATTATAGCAGTATTCTTGGTCAATAAC
>JAECUM010042201.1:0-14259 GCA_016617855.1 Megalonaias nervosa
ATATATATATATGGTTTTACCAACGCTTTCTATATACATGAACGGCAATAAACATTATGTAACACGATGAATTATTGCGGTAGTATTTTCTGAAAATGTCTTTAATCTTTAATTATTTAACTTTTCTACTTGATTATGGTAGGCAAATACATTAATAGAAGGAGGTAGGTATTGGTGAAATGAAATGCCTGAACATACACACATTCATACATACATACATACATACATACATACATACATACATACATACATACATTTTCTCAAACATGTAGTGAACTTGCCTATTTCAAAGCTCTGAGAGAACAAAGAATGTCACTGATCACGATGGGGGGTGGGCTTCTGACATAAATTGAGATGACGTGATCGAATTGAAATGATAAACTCTGCATAACTGTAGGACAGTACATTTTGGAGTTATTTCCCTTATCCATGTCCATTTCAGAACCAGTATTAGCAAATGTCTGACAGTCCCTTCAGGCTCTGTATCTTATTTCAGCGCATCAAACGACAGGTACAGGATAATCAATATGGGTGTTAAAGAAAGTCTGTGTAACAGAAATTTCAATAGATATATTATCGTAACTAGTAAGATGTGGAGATGCATTTGGAATGTTTATCAGAGAGAGAGAGAGAGAGAGAGAGAGAGAGAGAGAGAGAGAGAGAGAGAGAGAGATTTTCCTGATTCGAGAGCTGTACTTTAAATATTATAATCTATGATCTTTTGTTTTGTAACTCTGATCTAAAGGTATTTGCAGGAATCGGGTCCTAAATATTAAATTATTTTCCGAATAATGATATGGATAGTCAAAATGTGTGAAAAAGTGACTGATTTTCAAAGAATACAAAAAAGGTCTTTCTCTATCGGTCAAAATGACGTCAGTGCGCTAATTCGGTGGCAATATATAACAGACATGAAGACCTACATGCAATGTGACCTATTTATCATCATGCTATGCATATATTTTTTTTAAAGCATTACTTACATTTATTAGAGACTTGTGAAATTTACTTGGTTTGGAAAAAAAAAAAAGCAAATATCTTTAGTTCAACACATTGTAAGTGTTATTCTTCCTCCTCGATATTGATCCAAATGACAAGTCTTTGGCCATATTACCTAGTACATGAAAGAGCATTTAATGGCTCCTCCTGAAAACTAATAATGTGAATTTTGGAAAAAATATTAAACAATAATAGACTCCGATTGAACAACACTGTAAAGGTAACCACATCGAAATAATTTTGCTATATTAGTTTAATGCATGAATTCTGGATGTATTTTTATAAATATTATGTGCGAATTGCTGTTCTGTAACTCCATTATTGTATGAGCCCCCATTGTGGGAATATTTCTGTTTCCATATTTTACCTAATGCTTTTGTCAGTCTATTCAATGACCTGATTAGGAATTATGGGAAATGTTTGTAATGGCGGTGACTTTGAAGCTGATTGAACGAAACGTACGCCTTTTAATTGAATATTTTTCAAAGTAGAATAGTAACTATACTTATTAGGCAATTTTTAACATATTTCCAAAAAATAGTCATAGTCTTTATTCTATAATCACAGACTAGCCTCTCAGTTAAGCCAAATATGCAGGGTATTGTTTATGCTGAACAGGTTTTGACATGATCTTAGACTATGTTTGAAATCGGATTGACATTTCATACAAGCACGTCGATGGTTGGATCATGGTAACAAGTATCACCTAAAAGGTAAATGTGTGGCAAAATTTTTCGGTTCGAAGTACAACTGTTGCGATTTTAATACAAGTTATGCCAATTTAATACACTGTCAGTTCTCCGCAGTTTCATAGAAATGCATTTTTATCCATAATTTTTCTATGGATAGTTCACAAAAATGTGACGTTTTGTCTTGAAAATGTTTTTTTTTTTTTTTTGTTTAAAATTAGCCCTATAAATGCCCAAATCATTTTAAAAGACAAAAACAAAAAATACCCACAAAGAATTTGAATAACAAGCTCATTTTTATGATAAAAGTGGGCAATTGCTGTGGCCGTTTGTACATTTCCTTATATAGTATTGCTTGTTTGGGGGACAGTATGAAGTATATACACAAAAATTGAGATATTCACACACAGGTTGTCATATAATTAAAATTAATATTATAAAACCCCAATTGATACAATTGACTATGTCGTAAAATGTGCAACACATATCTGATGAAGGTGAACAGGGAAAGTTACTTTATATATAAGCTTGATGTTGGATTGCACAGTACTGTTTATTAGAACCAGTTTATCTCTGTCTCTTATGGGTGCCATCTTTAGCTGTTTATTATTTTTGCATCTAGCCATTTCATTCCATATATAATTTTAAATACTAGAAAAAGATATCTGAATGTAATTACAATATCTCAGTTGGAAAGCAGTTTTCATAATAACAGTAATTTGATGGCCCTGGAGAGTAAAACTGAACAAACTGTTGGTTAAACATTAATGCGAGGAACTATAGATCTTTGTTTTTAGATGAATTGTTCACATGTTTGCATCAGTGGTATCCACTATTTTTATTTTTGACAGTGTTTTTTTAAGTCCCTCTTTATTTGATTTGGTGCAGTCAACAGAGTGTTACTCACTTCTTGTGTGTCTTTGCATACTTTGTGTACTTGTAAGGCCTGAAGCTTACTGTTTGCACAGAGGATCTAGGTCCATCATCAGTTGTTTTTGCAGGGGTGTGTGTGTGCAGACCCATTATATATTGCCATTACTATTCCTTCAGACCAATACAATTTCATGATTGTTCCTGTAAATAGAATAAGTGTGCTGTTTAATCCTTAAAAAGTACAAAATCTGTTCTACAAGTGCACTGATGAAGTGAAGTTGATTGATAGTGAGAGACTGGTAAGATAACCAGAAATTGGCAAAGTTAGCAACCAGTACATGGAGGGTCACTCTTTGATGTTACGTAAATGACATAATTGTTATTTTACAATGAAAACATCAGTTTCTTTCAAAACATTTTGAGCCTGAAGAAGCATACAGTTAATGTGAAACTAGTTGCAGAGAATTATCATTGTTATGTTGTTTTTTATCCCAATTCTGGAATCAAATAAATAATATATAATTCAGTGACCAATAAAGACTGTAGACGTCTAAATTTTTTGTGTGCATTTATTAATTGGCTCCACACATCATAGATCAGAAGAGGTTACGGGATGACGACTTGTGCATTATTCATCTGTTTGCACAAGTACTGCTACACTTGCTAAACTACTTGGAGGGCTGCCATTAAACTGTATACACTCATTCATTCCAGGGTTTATCTGATAATAAATGAATTTGGGGGTGCTCAGATATCTAATATGGCCATCTCTGTGATGATCTTGAAAATCTTATAGCTGTCTTTCCTGCAAGGATAATTATGTCAGCATGGTTTTTTCACTAAAAGTCTTTTTGTGATGGTCTAGTTGGTCCAACGTGAAAATGGCAGTAACATGATCTCCATTATAGATACAGCAGTGGTTATCTTGAAAGTCCTATCATTAATCTTCTAGGTCTTATTTGACATTGAGTTTGCTAGTTGATCAAAAATAAAATGGTGGCAATCTGAAATCCAGTATGGCCACCTTGGCTGCTATCTTGAAATGTCTTGTTATTGGGATTGCTGCTAAAGAGAAGGCCATATGATGGTGGATTTTCGTGAGAAGAATTTTAATTATGTCTGCTTGGTTCTAAATAAAATTATTGCTGATCTGACATCCAATATGGTGGCACTCTACAGGGTTAGATTTTTCAAAGGAAAAGAATTTCCCCTATTTCTTTACTGGAAACTGGCTGTTTAAAAAAAAAAGACCTTGTATATTGTAGGCATTGTTAAAAGAATGTTTAATTCCCTCTATTTAGGTGTATGATAGATGGGTGTAATATGGGTTATAAAGTATACAACTTTGCCTTAATTCAGACGTGCACCTGACAAAATACTACTAGCCCTGCTTGGTTATTTTCATTTCCTTGATTTCAGAGGTAAATTGTAAAATAAAAAGAACCCATAACTTTTTTTTACATTTTATATATTATTTGGTAATTCAGTCATAGCACTGATGAAAGATAGTGTATTTTTGACTAATTTTGGCTGATGTTTTGAGAGCATGGGAGTAGACATTATGGTTAGCTGTTAGCTTAGACCGTGTACAATTTTCCATAAGTACAATATCCAAAGAAGCTTCAAACACAGTACACGAAAGTAACATAGAGGTATGCCGACATTATCTCCATTGCTCGTGTTGCAAATGCAGCCAACTTCACATTACACCCGTCACTCTCTCAGAAGTTCATAATATCTGTAGAGTACTGCCATGGCAGCCATTTTAATGTTCTAATTGTTTTGTGTCCTAAATAGAAAGTCTTACTGACATGGGGACTTCTTGTTGTCTCAATGCATACATATATGTCTTAGTGTTTTACGGCACTCAGTACAATCATTGCTATATGGTGCCAACCAAAGGTAAAGTTTAAAAAATGTAAATCTGAATTGAGTCATATGATCCTTGGCCTGATTATCTCAGGAGTCAGAATGAAAATCTTTTGAGTTAAAACTGAAATCTCAGTTTGATCTTTGACAGTCAGGAGCTTATAGTCATTTGATCTTTGACAGTCAGGAGCTTATAGTTGGAATTCTTTACTATTCAAGAAGCAGACTAATGTTTCAGATTTCTTGTCACATTTTGAATGAAGAGAAACACTTGTACAGTATTTTGTAACAATCAAGCAGACATGGTTATGCTGCTTTTTGTTAAGTGTTTCTGTTTCTAATTATGCATGACTGGGTGTATATTTGGTACATTAAATGGAAAATGGATTTTTTAATACTTTTTTATTTTTAACTTCTAAACATATTCTGTTTTTAACTTTTCAAATCATTTGAAATGCAAACATATACCCATACAATTTTGAAAGTTACGAATGAATTGGACATCCAGTTTTGTTTGTATCACAGCCAGTTCAGTATGATCATCATGCATCAAACTAATGCATCTGATAGCATGTACAAGGCATATCCAGTTTTACTAAGGATGAAAATTACAGTTGGTGACTTTGTGTACTCTGAAGTCGTCTGACAAACAGAATATATCGGTTAATTAGTCCCTCATATTTTTTACTTTTTACAAATTTAGCAACAGTCTTCTGCATAAAAGTTTTCACTTGTCATTGGCAACTGGCTTAGTGAGTTCCCAATTTTTCGGTTTTGTCTGATTATAATTTGACCATGCATTTGCCATGTGCTGAATGTTTTTATTAGAACAAACCATATAGGGTTTCATATAGTCATTGCCATGTGCTGTATATGAAATGATATTTAATATCGCCATCATGAGGAATTAAACAGTGCACACACATTGATGAGTTTGGCTCTGGCAGTTTATTTGTGTAATTCTAGCTGTGTAGCTTTACTTCGTTGGTATTTGTTTACAACAAATACAGTTGTTCTGACCTTAGAAGGGAGGCAACTCTGCCTTTACTAATACACAAATTTATGAATGCTGCATGTCAGCTTTATTTATATTAAAATTCAGTGATCAGTTTATTTAACTGATTTCTTCAGACCTAATATCCACAAATATTAAAAATCCGTATTATGAATATTTGTGTTAGACAATGGAGTTGATAGTTACAGTATTGGTTTAAGTGCTTTCACTCCACACACCCAGCCCATGTATCCCAAACTCCTAACCAAAATTTTTCCTTTCCTTATTATCTCGTACCTGATGTACATAGACTTTCTCATTTATGAGTTATTAGATAGAGGCGTATCAACATTTTTCATTCTATAGTTAATGTGGTCTCTTGACTACCACATGTACTCACGTATAAGCCGAATAAATTAGGAAAAATATAAAGGCCTGGAAGAAGGGGGGGTTGGCTTATCAGCAGGCCAAGGTCTAAACTTGAAAGTTTTTAAGATATCTTTGTTGACTACTGTAATGGCTGTAAATCTTGGGGCACAAAAAAATATTTTTTTCCGTGTTCTAAGATGTATATGCATGAAAACAATTAAAAAAAACCATTCTCATTGTCTGAATGCTTACTAAACTGTTATAAACTACTATGATTACTTTTGTTATTATTTTTCATATGCATATTTTCAGATTTCTCCAACCCAAAATTAAATAAAGGTAAATAAAGACTTCATAATTCATGGGCTAGCTTGAGTTTCCCTGGAGAGCAGGCTGTACTATAATGTACAGTACTTGCACAGTGCAAATTGTGCTTAGTGTCACTTTAAACCTTGTTTATTCCCAAACATATTAGATGCAGATTTTGCTTTATTCATTGTTTTGACAAAATTGCATTCTTCCAAATAACATTTCAGCTAGTTGGTACTAGCTGTTTTGTTTATGTTGATCCACATGCTCATGAGTTACTCTTTTTCAATGATATAAGCGATGCTACAAATTGAGTTTCTCTCTATGAAAAGGTACACGCATTCAATTTTGCAAGGCACATAACCAGCATAAATGTTGCATGTTCATGAAAGAAAGAAAGAATGGTAATAATAAAGGCTAAAATGCTGAATATAGACCAGCTAAGATCATCATCATTCTATTTTACTTTTGTGTTTTGACAGAACAAAATCATAATTTTCCACACAATGGAAAGCTGGATATTTCGGTGTCTCCTTTGTTTATAATTGACAGATTTGTCTTTTGTTTTCTGACAGCAAAACAGGTTGGTTAATCATTAAAACCTTGAAGCTGGCTTGGGTTGAGGAAATTTTGACTGGCAACTGTACCAGTACTTTAATGTGTAATTGCCTTTCACTCCATAATATTAGCATGATTTCTGTAGTTTTTGTACAATGGGGTGTAAGGCCACTTACATCAGAGCAAACTATAACTCAGTTTCCTCGGTGTTAGCATAATTTTTGACGCATTATTTCTGAAACTTAATTATTGTATTTTGGAAATATCAGTAAAGTTTAGTGCAGTCGTGCCCATGATTCAAATCCAAGAGATGTACTTCATTCAGCGAATGTTCAGAACTACAATCATGTACATGCGGTGGTGCCAATATGTAAATATGCTCACTAGCTTAATTGCAAGCGTTGAATCAAACCCTATTGTTGTTTGCTGTTGTCATACTGGGATCACATTTTAATGAGTTAGGTATTTTCAATTTCAGGGCAAAACAGAAATGTAATTACCAGTGCACTGATATAAAAACTAATGCAAATTGCAATAATGCATCAGCAATGAATAATTGAGTCAAAAGGGAGAGGTAGTGTTACAGCAACCCGCGAATGCTCAATTCTTGTCATCGTCTGATCAAGTTACACACAAATCTGAATTAGGTAGATACAATAAGAAAACAGAAAATTGAATAAATTTATTGACTTTTAAAACAAATTAATACAATTTCTATGTAATAATCATACATGCCAACTCCTAGAGAGGTATATGTGTAATTTTTACTATAAGTTTGCCTAAAAACATGCATTTAGAACTTACCGCATGCATCTTGTGAACTGATTAAATGCATTTTGTGCAGTGACAGTTGTAAACATACAGAAGTATCTGCAAAGCACACATTCATTACAATATGATGGAAATTACATGATGACAGGAGAGAGCAGGATTGCAGATGTAATCCAGAGGAGGGAATAAGAAAGTATCAGAAATACTGGGAAAAAGTACAAACGGTTAAAGTATGACCAAAGAGAGGCTGTGATGTTCTGCCTTTTCAACAATGAGTATTTGGAGAAATATGAAAGTGTATGGGTTACTTCATATGTGAGTCTTGTTGGTGAAATAATGAAATACAGTTGTAATTGTTTCGAGTTAACATTATTGATTAAAAGGTTGAATTAAAACTGAACTGGCATCTGTTTGATTTTTGCAGGAACAGTAAAATTTGGGTTGGATCAGTCAAAATTTCATTTTAGTGATCGTGTGGGTTAGTAAAAAAAACTACTTTGAGCCCTGTTGACTGATGTTATATTGCAGATGTGGGCTCCATCGAGGTGATTATGCTGTGGTATCTAATTCATTTGGTTTTTCTATTTGTAGGTGTTTAAAAACCATAATGATTTCTAAGGAAAGGAGCAAGTCAGTAATCATGTGATAAGAGTAGCATACTTTTCACATTGGACTGGTACTGAGTGATCTCATCAAAGAAGATGAGTAATCTTAGTTTGATGAACCCAGGGACCAGTCTGAATTTTGACGGTCAGGCTCTGCAGAATGCGCAAGAGGATGAATACAGAAAAGAAGAAGAGCAACAACAAAATGAGGTCTGTATTAAAATATATGTAAAGGTTTTATCAGTTGGTGTACACTGCAGAGATTTTTGTTTGGGGTTCATTTTGTAGGCATTACCATTACACATTGTATTGTAACTATTATATCATGATGTAGTCCCTCATTTATTATTGACTACATCATGATCATCATACTATTATATCATGATGTAGTCCCTCATTTATTATTCCCACATTGCTTTTAAAAATAACATCAGGGATATTGTTATGTGTCCATCCATCATTTCCATTATTGCATTTTCTCCTAAACAGCGAATTTTTAATAGTTTTCATTTAGTTCAATAATAGAAGATGCAAATTATCAATAAATAGACATTTTAATTTTCATTATGGTTTCTTTCTTTTCCAGAAATTAAATAGAAGGAAATCTTGTTATTTAAATCAAGATGATAGGGAGCAGAGAATTTTGTATTAATTTTTTTTCTTTTCAAAATGTTAGATTTACTCTATTCTCTTTTCTTATGCCTACAAAGGTGGTAAAGTAGGATCGATGTGTTGTGCCTATAAAGGTGGTAAAGTAAGAGCAAGTTATTATGTCTATAAAGGTGGTAAAGTAGGAGGGAGGTGTTGTGCCTATAAAGGTGGTAAAGTAGGAGGGAGGTGTTGTGCCTATAAAGGTGGTAAGGTAGGAGCAAGGTATTATGTCTATAAAGGTGGTAAAGTAGGAGGGATATGTTGTGCCTATAAAGGTGGTAAAGTAGGAGGGAGGTGTTGTGTCTATACAGGTGGTAAAGTAGGAGGGAGGTGTTGTGCCTATAAAGGTGGTAAAGTAGGAGGGAGGTGTTGTGCCTATAAAGGAGATAAAGTAGGAGGGAGGTGTTGTGCCTGTATTGATGGGGAGGTAGGAGACAGGCTTCACCTCTTATAAATTTCCTAGATGAAGTGCAACCTGTACTGTGTGGTAATCAATCTAGCAATTAGATCCATGTTGAGGGAAGATTTATGACAACAAAATTTTTTTATTATTAGTAGTTGCAATAAAAACAAAATTTTTCAAGGAAAGCTATATATATATATATATATATATATATATATATATATATATATATATATATATATATATATATATATATATATATATACTATATATATATATTGTAACCTAGGGGTGCAAAACTGAGAGTCAAAATTCTCCTTGGTCTCAGTTTGAGTAAAAAAACAAACTTTGGTATCAAAACGGGGTCAAATTAAACATTTGGGGGTCTCTGAAGCAGAAATGAGAGTAAAGGGAAACACTGCTATATATATATATATATATATATATATATATATATATATATATATAGTCGCATCAAATAACTAAACCAGCACATGGTCCTTTGAAAGTATGATGGTAGTAGCTAAAGAATATCCCTGCTCTTGAGATGGTAATGAGTCTGCTAGTTTTAAATCTTCAGGGAATAAGTCTGAATGCTGTTTTTATTTGCCATTCATATTACAATGTTGGCCCTAGAACAAAACAAATGCCATATTTAAATAGGTCATATAGCCTTTCTCTGTAACTTACCTGTTAAGCTTGATTTGCAGATTTTAAATAGTTCTCCCAAGGGGCATGCCAGAACATGTTTAGCCCATTCTCATTCATAAAATTTTGCACATTGTTTATATATTTGCAGTTTCACACAACTGTGTATTAGCAAATCCATGATACATTAACATGGGTTTTAAACCAGATATGTAAAGTCAGAATTCTTTGGCATAAATGTTTGGCAGGTCACAATTTGTAATTATCTTATGGATATTTGCATTTATGATGTAAAATGTGATTCTTTACAAACAATAAATATAGTGGTAACAACAAAGACAATAGCAACTTTAACAACAGAAATAATCACCATTAGCAGCACCATCATCATTCCAATGTATATTCCTTGATGTAATTTAAATTTGTCATGGAGACAGGCAATGACAAGCCTTTGCTGCGTGGAAATTGTACTGTAAAAGTTTTAGTATTGATATACCACACTCGCATATATGCCAACTTAACCACAGATTTAAAAACAAATACACTAACATCCTTATAGAAAAAAACCCACCAACAGCTATAAAATGTTTTATATAGATATTGAACTAAGAGGTTATTTTGTTCTCCTCCATTTAACATTTTCAAAGTTATGTTAAACTTCGACAGATATATTGAGACTTTGTCAAGGAAAATGCACCTCTTTTGAGCACTAAAATTTTCCATTGTACACAGAAATCTGTTTTGATTTATAGAATGTGCATGTTTAAATTATTGTTTGTTTTTTTTTATTATAAAAATTATATTGTCCCACATATTGTGACAATCCATTTGCCCAGTGCTTCAGGAACATCTAAAAAATTTCTAAAGTAGCACAATCCACACTTGAATACAATGGTGTACAATGAGGTATTGTTTCAATCTTTCAATTAACTTTCAATCGTTTGGTTAAGTAGAGGATGCAAATTAAGTACATGGTCATTTGCAGGAGGCCAGTGATTGGTTAAAAAATAGATTTCTAGAAGTCCTGTCCTGCAGCCACTTATATTTATTATGATGTAGCCATCAAAAGATATTACCAAAACCAGTACTTCTATTTCCCTTGGGTGTAACCATAAACAGAGATGCTCCCAGGCAACGTTCCCTCTAAACAAATGGTAGATGTGTGCACTATGCACGCTGCATTGTGCAAGCATTACAGTGACTTGAGCAAAATTTTTAGATCATCATAAAACATCCATACAAACTGTAAAAAATAATGCATAATACACTATAATTATTACAAGTCAACATGTGATAGAAAAATTAAATCAACAATTTTTTGTTATGATAAATTTATATAATTTTCGTAGTTCGTACTTACTCGGTATTATGTACTTTGAAAAGAAATTGAGTAAGAACAAGCTCCCCTATAATGTCTATATAGTGTGCTCTCTTCTGTTTTTCTTACCCTTCCAAAATTTGTATACCCGATCAAGATCCACGGTTTGTCCACTTGTTAGATAAAATTTAATTCACATAATCATGTCCAAATGGTCAACCTCAAGTCTGTTACGCAGTTTTGTTTTGATATTGTTCATCAGACTAAAACCATGTTCAGCATCAGCACTCGAAGTTTGAAATGTACCACATATATCCACAAATGTCGCCATGGTTGAAAACTTCTCCTCTGTTAGCACGAAGCAAAAGTTTTTAAACTTCCAGATTGGAGTTTTTCCTTTAAAATAAATTTTAGATCATTATATTCCGACTGAGCTTTGCATGTGTCGTTTCTCCAGCTAGGTCTAGTAAATGTTCGTATTTCATCGCTAATTTGCTTAGTTCATCTTTCCCGTAATTAAAGTTTGTTTGATTCTGAATCACATGAGTATCAAACGCTGCCCACTCTCTTAATTCGCCATCTGGGAATCTTTCTTGTAAGTGCAGGCAGACACGCTCTATAAACCTTAAGATTGCAGCTGTATCTGTGTCTTCATAATCAGTTATTGACAACAGCATCTTCACAGCGACGTGAACTTGAGGGTTTTGGAGTTCATTTAAACAATAATTTGCAATCGGATCATTGTCTTCCTCCACCTGCTTCTGAAAATATTCTATTAGAATTGTGTAGTTTTTCATCAAAGCTTTAACAGCAAAATGTCGAGACATCCATCTCACCTCTTTCAGTGGCCTAAAAGAGACAACATTTCATCAGAGACGTTAACGAACTCTTCAAATGTGGCTTTTTTTACACTCGATCAGCTAAAAACAGTTTAGACGGTCTGGAGTAATGTCTCAATATATTTTATAAGAGAAACTTTTCCCCATGCATCATCGATTCCTAGATCTTCTCTGTGTGCCACGCAATGCTGCTCAGTTAGATGAGGAACCTAGGCACAGATCAGTGCAGCCACGCCATTTCTTCTTCCTAGCATAACGGATGCCCCATCTGATGTAAACATGACCATATTTTGAAAATCAAGATTGTTCGTCATATAAAACTCCTTGATTGCAGAAAAAATAAACCCACTGTAGCAGGCTGTCAGTTTTACCATACCAGCAAAAACTGTTCGGTGACACTTCGTTTCTGCAGGACGATATTTAATGTGTATGATTAGCATTTTGGTTACAGATATGTCTGTGCTTTCATCTACAATAAGTGTATGGAATTTAGGCTCTCAAATTTCCTGCATACATATCTCTTTGACAACCGAGTCGATACATTCAAGAAACTCAAATGCATAATTTTTACTTCTCCGGCTATCAGGAAGTTTCAAATATTTAGCTATGTGATCATGAATATCCATTGCTGACAGCATCGAAGCGTTCAATGAGAGGGCCAACAAGATATTATCAATAAGAATCTTCCCTTGCTCACCGTTACTTCGTTGCCGATCATTCACTTCGATTCGCATCTGTCAATCATCCTTTACTCCGTCAGGAAGAAGTTGAATCCAGCTCCAGCTCGAGTTCTTTTTAATTTCGCTATTGAGTCCAAATGGATTTTCTGTGTAATATATCTCTTTAGATAATCCAATTTCCACATATCCCAAGTTTTTCTAGTCGCAAAATCACCACTCACTTTAGCCTCGGCACATACTTTACAAACAACACCGTCGACCTCAGAAAAATGAAAAATATTTCCTAATTCCACACGCTGCGAAATTTTCGATTCTACCGTTTCGGTTTCAACAAGTTCTTTCAACCATGCTGATTTAAAAGTACTAGTGGCCGCTTTTTTATGCTTTGTGTCTGCGTCATCTTCACGTTTTCGTATTGACATTATAATAAAAAGATGTACAAAATATAATAAAAATCAATTGTTTAAATTAAAATGCAATAATCATTCAATGCAAGTATCCAAATTGAATGAAATGAACTCTTACGAGCAGCCTTGGTTGCCAATTGCTTTCTCGAAGCCTTTCCTCCGGTGGACTTTCTTGCGGTTTGCTTTTCCAATGATAAAACAGACTTTATTTCTCAAGAAGGAGTATCAGAATGGCACGTTTATATTCAAAGCGAAATATATTCCTATAAGTGAAACTGACAGTGCAACATACATCGCTTGTGGTTGGCCAGGGGAATTTGAACGACGTCCTTTGATTGGGTGCTATTAGCGGGATTTGATTGGCGAGCAATCCGCCAAAATTTCAATCCGTCTAGCGTTAGTAAGGTCTTCTTACTGCAACAAGATTGATAATTTTGGATAGATTTTAGCATTAATGTTGGATTGAATATTTGGTAATTTTGATCTGCTGCACAGAGAACAAATCAGCTGCGCGGGGTTGTCTGAGCAGCTGCGCGCGCGTGCAGCTTAGAGGGAACATTGCTCCCAGGGTGTGCGATTGCATGATTCTTGCAAAATTTATACCAGTTTGAGCACTTAAAAAGTTGTGATGCTCAAGAACTCCCACTAATTATTTGAAAGTTGATCATATGAAAATGAACTATGCTTAGTATACAGTTTTATTCAACCATGCTTATTGTGACATAAGTCAAGTCTGTAAAGATGTTGTAGTGATTGCCACAGTGTGTACTTTTTTGTAACTGTTTAGGTGGTGCTCTACAGTTTGATATTTTGCATAGGGTTAAAATTTTAAAGAAAAAAAATTTCCCTGGGTGTCTTCACTGGTTATATTGGCTGTTTAAAAAGGACTTGTATAACTTAGGTATTGTTAATTCCCTTTATTTTGGTGTATGATTGATGGGTGTAATATGGGTTATAGAGTATACAGCTTGGCCTTTCTCCAGATGTGCACCTTTCAAGAAACCTCTAGCTCCACTTGGTCATTTTCACTTCCTGGATTTCAAAGGTAAATTGTTTTTAAAAAAAGCAGATAACTTTTTTACATTTTATATATTAGGTAATTCATCCATTGCACTTTCAGAAGCTGGTATTGTCTGGTTGGGCAAAAATTCATTTTCCGTAATTTAATAGGTGCTAAAGATAGTGTACTTTAGACTAATTCAGGCTGATTTTGTTAACACAAGGGAGCCATCATTTTAATTTTAGTTGGCAGTTCAGTCACATTACATCAAAGTAGC
>JAECUM010042204.1:0-24676 GCA_016617855.1 Megalonaias nervosa
CTGCGGGCGCCCATGGGTGGTGTGCAGTATAAACATTCCTCAGTTTTTACCTTGCCTAAAACAATGACCGCTAATCATCAATGTTAGCATGATTGTAATGGCAGTAGTTCGAAAGTGATCCAGAAGAAAAAATTGTAAATCTAACATGAGAAAATTCAGTGACTCCATTGCAAATGTCAAAGGTGGCATGTTCTACGCTGCGGAATAGTCTCCCGTTGCTATTTACTTATGACCAGGTTCACAACACTTCACCAAAACAGTTATAACTGGCTACACCTTGTTATAAAGTGGCCGAAGTAAAGAAGAGCGACATTAGACTCCAGCTGTTTTGAAAAAGACATGCAGCTATAATCAATTCTCATGCACCCACCATGACCAAGGAAGATCAAAGACAAATATTTATGAAGACCATGAGTCTCTTGTTGCAGAAGTACCAATGGTAAAGAATCTCGTCAATACTAGAGTTGGCATAGATCACCAGGCCAGGTGTCACTGGCAATAATGGCTTTGGCAGATACAACAGTACCTGACTCCTCCTGCTGACGAAGTGCGCTGAACAAGGCCTCCTAATCACCAACACAGTCTTCTACATGTCAAGCCTCAACGAGGCGTCTTGGATGCACCCACGCTCCAAGCACTGGCATCTTAATGACAACGTAATTGTACGGTGAAGAGACAGACGTGATGGCCATGAGAAATGCAGGACTGACCATGGGCTGATAGTCTCCATGCTCAATATCCAAATTCAGCCCTGCAGATAACCACAAGATAAAAATGTCTCCAAAGAACTCAATGTCTCCGGATTGAAAACGGGGAATGCGAAACCGACATTTCTCGAAGAACTGAGCAGTCAGCTATATACAGTCAGTATAAACTCTGAGAAGGTCAATAAAACCTCAGCATCCTTCATAGACTCGGCCTACACGTCTGCATCTAAAACCCTTGGTCCTACCAGACTTAAACATCAAGATCAGTTTATTGAGAACGATGCAGCCATACAGAGACTTCTAAATCAGAAGCATTGGCTACAAAACGTCTGTTTAGAAGACAGCATTTCCTCATACAAGAAATCAGCCGTTAACAGCATCAGTAGGACTGTCTAATGAAAACTCATAGAGTTGTAATCTCAGATATGAGCAATAAGGCAGATGAGATTCAGTTCTATGCTGACAGGAATGACATGAAGAACTTCTATGACAATAAGAAGACAATATACGGGCCACAGTTGTCAGAAACATCCTCAATACTGAATGCTGACATCTCCACACTGCTAACTGAAAAAGAAAAGATACTCCAAAGATTGGCAGAACAAATCAATAGCATCCTCAATCAACAGTCATATTTCACTGAGGAGGCAAATGATCGACTGCTTCCAGTGGACATCAGTTTATCACTTGCTGATCTTCCAACGCTGATTGAATCTGAACGCAACTGACCTGCTGTCACATTTCAAAGCGCCTAGAGTAGATGCAATACCAGCAGTAGTCTGCAAAGCCAGAGGCTGTCTTATGGCACAGAAGCTGACTGAGCGCTTCCAGACAACATGGACTCAAGGAACCATACCCAAGGAGTATAAGGCTGCATCCGTCGTCCACTTTGTACAAGCGGAAAACCAACATACAATGCTGCGACAAACAACGCGGCATCTGCTTACTGTCAATTGCCAGAATATCCAAGCAAGAATTCGGCTGAATCACCTTGTACATCGCTTTGATCAAGGGATCCTGCCTGTGAGTCAGTATGACTTCAAGAAAGGAAGAGGGACCATAAACATGTATGTCGTCAACTCCAGAAAGAATGCCAGGAACAATACTCCAACCTGTATACGATGTTCATCGATATGACATAAACCTTTGACACAGTCAGCCGTGGAGACCTTTAGAAGCTCATGGCAGAATTTGGTTGCTTTGAGAAATTCATCGTGATGGTTCGGCAATACCATGATAAAATAGTCGCTCGTGTCGTGGAGGACGGCTAATCATCTTAACTATTCCCAGTCATCAATGAAGACAAGTAAGGCTGTGTGTTGGCCTTATCCCTCTTCAGTATGATGTTCTCTGCCATACCTACTGATCTCTTCCGTGACTATGACACTAATCGACAATGCTATTGGACTGACGACAAGCCTTTCAATCGGAGACTACAGGCGAGGACGAAATTGCAGGAAGTGACTATTCGTGAGCTCATATTTGCTGACAGAATATGGGTCATTTCTCTTCAGTTTGTGACATTTCGGACTCATAATCAATGTGAAGAAGACGGACGTGATGCACCAGCCTGCACCAGGAAACCCTTACGTAGAGCATACCATCACATTAAATGCCCAAACTCTCCTGGCAGTGGACAAGTTCACCAATCTCGGCAGCACACAGTCACGTGTAGTCCACATCGATGAAAAAGTTAACGCCAAAATTGATAACGTGATTGCGGCTTTTAGCAGGCTAGGCGCAAATGTGTGGGAGCACAGAGGTATAAGTCTACAAACAAACCCTAAGGTCTACAAAGACAATATATTACCCACCTTGCGAAATCTGGAAGGCGTACAGACGCTATGCCAAGAAGCTGAAAATAAATAAGTTTTCATTTTATTTTCAGTAGTAAATTTATAGATATGTACATAAAGAAAGATTGCACTGTATTTAATTTGTTTTATAAAAGATTTCAAATTTAAATTCTAAGCGACTATTCCTCAGCGTAGCACTGCAGCGTTATATGTATTAAGTTAACGTGCATCTTGTATCACCTGCACTAAATTAACTGGACAAAAAATCCAAAGAATTAGGTCCACAACATACCAGCCTCGAGAACAGTGTCTTTGTAGACAGTGCTTAACTCAAACAATTTTTGCGTGTCACTATGTCTTACCTTATATTGCGCTGTTCACAATATGTGCTTCTACTCTAAATAAAATATTTTCTCTTTGATAAATTAATTATTTGTTTCACATCTGCGAAGCAAAACCACGAAAAGATCATTTGTTCCCATACTTGCGATTTACTTATAGACATATCTGTTTGAATTGTCAGTTGCTGAAAAGAATTACATTTCATGATATTACAGTCTAGACAAGTTATAAGTTGTAATGAATCGTATTTATTTACACAGTACGGATGGAGCAAACTCATCCGTATATATGTATATATATTTTTATTTTATTTATTTATTTATTTATTTTTTTTTGCCTCATAATTAATTATAAAAGAAGTCAGTTCTCATTTTGGCGAATATCTCTCAAAGCTCCCGAGATTTCTAATTTGTTTTTTTTCCTATATGCATTCATTAGCAATAGACTACACTATTTATTTTCCTTTTGGCGATCCCACGTTAGCTGAAGAGTGAGAAAGTGAACTCCCTTTTTGGACAGTGATGAATGAGAAGGCGTTGACATTTTTTTTTTAAGGTTAAGGTTAAAAGTTTATAAATTTGTTTTTATACTTATTCCCTTGATTGATAGCTGATAACTCATTTTTGCGCTAAGAAAGTTCATTCTGCTGCAAACTCAAATACCATTTTACCTTAGGGTCAAAGCCATGGGTAATATATTGCTTATATTTCCTTTATCCCTTCATAGATTATGTTCATCCTAACGATGTCTTATAATAATAATAATAATAATGTGACAGCCGCACTAAGCTGCTTTTACATATGCTGAGTACAAGAGTTAGTAGTTTCGAATAAAACATGTTTACAGCAGTTCTTCGAGCGGTCATGCGGTCATGGTTTTCATGTTTTCTTAGACACAACTGGGCGTCTGGAGGGACCCTTGGAATCGTCCTTAAGAAAACATGCTTATAAGTGCATTCTTCTAAACATTTTAAAACTGGAAAGCTCTGTGTGTATATGTATCTGAAATTGGTACCTGAAAGAAATAATACTTTAAGTTATCCTAGTAACTCTGTAGTGATAGGCATAGCACAAGGGTAAATTCAACATTTTTCCTTTCAAAGTTTCGGGCAAATAAAATGTTTCAATTTTACTCTGATTGTAAACGTAAATGACAACATAAAGCCGCTGTTTCACTTCTGCTTTGAGAAAATTGCTGGCTGGTCTAGAAAGCCACGAACATGTACATAAGACATCAAATCCACACAGACATGTCCATATAAAGTTCAAAGCCAAAACTGAAAACTAAACCAATAGTACATGTTTTACTGGTACTAGTATAGTATTTACTGGCACTAGTATATGACTTACCGGCGCTAGTATATGCAGGGCCGACAAGAAAGGGGGTGGGGAACCGAGGATATATCCCCGGGGCCCGGGCCAGGGCCGAACAACACATTTTAATTTTATAAAAGAAAATTTTTGTTTGAACAAGAACTAGGAGAGGCCTGGGTGTTTCTTGCCCCAGGGCCCGTGATCGCTCTCTGCGGCCCTGAGCATATGACTTACTGGCACTTGCATACCTAAAAGAATCCGGTTAGATGTTTAATTTCCTTGTCCATATATGTTATTAGTCCTTGTACTGTGGCGGCGGCATTTAACTTAGTACTCTAGTCCTCTCATTTACTTAGTACTCCGATCTTCTTCATTTTTGTGCTCTAGTCCTCAATTTTAAACTTAGTTTTCTTTTTAGACTGTGTTCCAGTCCTTTCGTTTAATTTTATTATCCTGTTCTCTATAACATGGTCGGCTCCAGTCTTGTCTTTTAATTTAGTGCTCTAGTCCTCGCATTTAATTTTGTGCTCCTGTCCTCTCGTTTAAATAAGTGGGCCCCAGTCCTCTTTTATCTTACTGTTCTAGTCCTTACATTTTACTTTATATATTCTCATTTAACTTAGTATTCCATTCATCTCATATAACTTAGTATTCCATTCATCTCATATAGCTTAGTATTCCATTTATCTCATATAACTTTGTATTTCAATTGTCTCATATAACTTAGTATTCCATTCATCTCATTTAACTTAGTATTCCATTTATCTCATATAACTTATTATTCCATTTATCTCATTTAACTCAGTACTACAGTTATCTATTTTGAGAAAGATCATTGTCTGTGATTTTCTCAACAATTCTTGTAAAACAATAATTTTGCAATATAATGTATTCACATCAAAGTGACATAGGTAAACCTGTTTTGCCTTTCACAAACAATACCTTTATTCAATACATTTTGATGAATGTGGTATATGCAGTTGAGTAGAAGCTGGTACCATCAAAATATATTTAACGAAACGGGTCACATTTATTTCTCATTAGTGTTTGTTCTGCGAGTTGCATCACTTGCAGCCATAAGCAGGCCGAATGGGGGGGGGGGGGGCAGGTGGAACTTAGGGCCCATGCCTCAGTCCCAAACCCAAAGGGTCCTCGAAAAGAATTTTTTTTTTTAAATAAACAATTCTGAAAATAATACATATTAGTTGTCTTTCAGATCTTTATATAGTAAATTATATGGGTTTGTTTTGGCATTAAATTCATTTCCAAAGTTCAATATAACCAAGGCTTAGGGCCTCAAACTCTCGATGCGGCCTGGACCTCTCTCAGCCTCCGAAGGGGCCTGGCCATAATAGTAACATTTTATAGAAACTGACCGGCGTATCTGTTATCAATAGATATCCCTTGACCACCTCAACCAGGGCTATTCTGGACTCAGAAACCGTTAGCACCCGTGCGATCATGGAATCTGAAACTTTCAGCACCAGGCATAGTAAGATCGACATCACAGATTAATAATGATCTGACATGAATCACGTGACGTACCATGCCAACCAGTCCCCTCTTGGGGCTTGAGTGATAGTAATTGTTGTTGATATCGCTTATGGGTGTCTTACCAACAAACTGCCTAGACCCTCCAATTTTGAATCAGAACAAGCCCCTGCATGATACATTAACAGATTAGCAAAACGCACCTTATTACCAAGGCAACTGGCCAGGAATAGTACTCCTGTTTGGAAGATAAAGCAAACTTTCGGGATATTCGAAAGCAGAAGCGGTGAAAGCGGAAGGACTCGGGGAAGTAATTTTCTGGTTGCGTTAATATAGGTGACTTAAAATAATATTCTACTTGGAGTTCTCCTCTTACTTCAAAGAAGAGTTTTTGGAGGGAATAGTATTGAAGTATTCGAAATTTAATAGCACATCATAATACACCAAGCCCCTGCGGGAAAAAAAAAATACGAGGTGAGTGCATTTGTAATATTGACTTGCTATTTAGTTTTTCAACACATTATTATTACTATCATATATATATATATATATATATATATATATATATATATATATATATATATATATATATATATATATATATAGTGTGTGTGTGTGTGTGTGTGTGTGTGTCTGCCTGTCTGTGTGTCCATGAAGATGGAACTAGTTTATGGTTCAAGGATTCACGATTTTATTCCGCGTATGTTGCTAATATGATTTATCCAACACATGCAGATGAAGAACAGCCACCATGGTACTGAATACATAAAATATTCCCTAATCCCCAGATCAAGCTTTGACCGAGGTAAACATATTAATTTTTATATAGTATGATATTAGTCTCAGAGATAAATATGTTAGAAATGCAGCTTATTTGTTGGTTTGCACCCGTTCATCTAAAGATAAGTCTGTTTGTTTTTTTTGGGGGGGGTATTCTGTGCCATTTGCAACGCATCGTCGGTCAAAATGCATAGTCGACTCAACACGATAAAAAGTTATACTTGGGCGTGTTTGATTACCGTTATGAAGCATACAGGAAAATAACGTCAGTCTGCTTCCAGGCTATCTGGCCTTTCTCCTTAAAAAGCATATTTGATGGTATTTTGCTCCTGTTGTGCTTTATATTGAAACAGAGGAATCAGATGATCCACTCACCGTACGTACTACGTTAATTGTAACCTACGTTATGTCAATTATTACATACTTACACAATTAATTTGTACTTTATATGTACCATACTTTTACAGTCTTGAAAGAATTAATTTTATAATTAACTACATAAGAAGCAATAGCATTTTGTCTTAGTTAAAGAACAAGTTAAATGAGAAAACACAGAAACTTATGATTTTACTCGTGCTGATATACGGTGATTCTTCCAGTTTATTGAAACCATACAGGATGGTATGAATTTACAGATAAAAGGCTCAGTGGTCGAGCAACATGATTACCTTAGAGATAGCGGGCATGAACCTATACAATTTTTTTTTTTAGTGGAATAAATCGCGTGCTGGGGAATTTATAGTATTACAACTCCGATAGTCTTGGTGTAAATCTTATAAGAACTATTACAAAACAAACAACAACAACAACAACAACAACAACAAAAACAATGGGAAAGACATGCATTTCCCTTTCGATCGATGATCATACTTGAGCAAATTTTCTTGAATCGCGGCAAGTTTGTATTATCTGGTAATACTCGTTATTTTAATAACCCTGGTTATAAACTGATTAGGAGGGGATTATGCCCGATAAATGTTAAAGTTACCGTTCAGGCCGAGTTTGATAAATAATGCAGGGACTTAAATCTGTTCAGCACAGACATACAAAGGGTTTGTCTAATGGAGTGCAAGAACCATATATAAAGGTCGAGACTAACTGGTATTCCTTTACCAGTGACTATACGTCCCCAACCAATTTCATTTCATAATGCGAATAAATTAATTGTGAATGCTTGTTATATGTAAGAGATATTAGGACCTTCATCATGTGCTGACGATTCAGCCAGTAAATGACCGTGAAGACCTTCTCAAAAGGCCGAGGAAAAGGCTTTTGCCATGAACCATCATGAAAACAGCGTTTGAATTTCGGGCTAAATGTTGAAATAAGTTTGATATGCAGTAAACTTGCTTATAATGAATATAGAATTGTACAGATCTGATAGCAAGATCAAGCATTGCTCAGTCTCCATGTCTGCAAATTTCACAGATGTAAAATAACATAAACAGTGTGCCAGTTCTTGGTGCCTTGAGTTAATGTTCAGTTTTGTGCACATATATTTTCATGAGCGGCTGGTCATCAAACTAAATAAACTAAAGGTAATGGAAGGGAAGGGAGGTCTAGCTTTAATTGTTATTCATTTTACAAGAGTCTGTTGCAACGCAAACCATAAACGGAACGACAGTAATAATTCTGTTGGTGCTTTCTTCTGTATCCGCCACAGATGCAACAAAACTTAACAAGTTTTCAAACAAGGTAAGTATACTATGTCGTCAGGTACACCTAGAATAGCAGTGCAACAAAAAATAGTTACTAAAAAATAGGATAATGAAATGTAGTAGTGTTTCCCTCTATAAATATTAAATATATACATTTGAATAATAAATTTACTGACATGTATACACACCACAAAATGAAATATGATTGCTCTCATCTAAAAGTAATGATTTTTTAAAATTATATTATGTGTTGTCTATATACATCGACTCTATCACGCCATTCTATTCTCGGATATAGTTCTCGGCAAGGAACTCCTTTTGTAATTCAACTCGTGTTTTAAAACGAATATGTCAAAACTGAAATTCTAATAAGTTCATACATTGTGTGAAGCAGACGATATTTTTTTATGTCAGGGTATGACGTTGCTTTATTTAATTTTTGCCAACATGTACCATAAAAAGAACGTTTTCTTGAACAAGCACGGTGTTGTCCTTTGAAGTCGCTTCATGGGTGAAGGGTGTTTGGGGTATGAAAATAGTCATCTTGAATGATGATTTTTATGGAATTGAAATAAGGACAATTTTCAAGTGAATGATCGTTTTCAGGATAGGGTGGAAGTCAGTAGAAATTTGAATGGTGTAATGATTGTGAAGGAAATATTTTCAAAACTAGATCTCAAAATCCCAAGGTTAGATATGAGATTAACACAAATAATAGGCCCGGTCTCTTTTGTCATTACAACTATTATTTTTGAATATGGAAGGCCTCGTCCTCACCACTCTCGCCGTTTTTGTTTTCGGACTGCTTCCTTTGATTACGTAGAGGTTCAAGATATATGTAAAAGTTATGCCCATGTTAACCTAGGGCAGCCAAAATGAAAGAGCAAACAAATCGTCAAGAGAAATAACACCATTGTACCGTCCTATGACATATTTTGCTTTAGTGTCATGGATTCAGATACATGTTGCTTAACTGATTAGTTCTATTTCAAACATTATAGATGGATTCTAGCACATACATAATTATTTTACTCCTGAAAAGTCTCATAAATAGTATCATTCCAATCAATGCTTTTTGTTCCATAGCGCTTCTAACGCATCTTTTCAAATTTAAAATCAATTTTGTTTCTACCGAGAAGATTTAAGAGCAATTGAAGGCATGTACTTCTAACTTTTCAGAGAACTCGCCGATGCTGAAAAGCAAGAAGTAATAAATATTTTAACCAATGGCTCTGTTTGTCGTGCCACAAGCCCTATCGACATACAGTAACTGTTTTGCATACTTGTGATATTAGCGCTCCTTAGAAATTGCAACTTGAAAAAACTTTGTGTTAAAACAATATTTTTTAAATGAAGATAATTGCATTAAATGCCGGAACTTAACGAGTTCATTGCATATTACGTCCTCAGTAGTTACGAGGTTTAACCAGGAATATCACGGGAGGTCGGAAGAACGGGGAATTACTTACATCGTAACACCTCGTGATAACAGCGTATGTTAGTAGCTGGAGTTTTATGTTTGGTACCATACAGGACATTTGAAACGCATACGGAACAATGAACGAACGGTAAATGAATGGAAAATGAATGCAAATAATAAAACAAAACTATAAACGGTATATGTCAAACGCTGCTTACCGCATGCAACTTGGTATGTCAGACGCTGCTTACCACATGCAACGAATGCAGAACCCTGAATAATAATCTGTAGACAATGAACGATGAACCATAATCCATAAAAGTATGATTATGTTGGGCTTACTTCCTTCGTGTTGTCTCTTCAAGACAGGTAAACGAAAAGCGCATGATTTAATAAGATAAACGGTGAATAATGATATGATGAATGGTAAATGATGTAATAGTTGCCTTCAGCTCTAATGCGTTTCAAATGCATTTTGGGGGACATAACTGTTCCAGGTTCGTACCTCTGTCTGTATGATTTACTTGGCTGTATCGGTACTCCATTCGGTTTAAATACGGATTCCAAAGCAATAAAACGCGTGGTTTTCATTTGGAGTGCATGCCATCCGGTATCTTACTTGTGTTTGCTGACAGTGTGAGTTATGGTTAAGGTCAGTACAGACATAAACCTAAATTTTTGTACCAAAACACTTTTCATGACTTTTATATACCCTTGGAGACAGTGCAATATTTTATAAACCTTTAATCTGTTACATCTAAATACGGATTTTGATGTACTGCAAATGACACTGAAAAGTGCACCTAGGATCATTGAGCGGTTTCAGTCATTTTGAAGATCATTCTTTCATGCATATAAAAGCTGACATGGTAAATTATTCGTCTCACAGAAATACTTTGAAGTACAAACAGTAATGGGAGGAAAGCTAGACCGAATTTCCTTTGTTTTTGCAAATCGTGTAATTGCTGCCCATTTCAAGAACGATGAACATAAATCATTCTCAAAAAAAATTGACAGCGTTGATTTTTTGGCAGGTGTTTCTATGGGTTCAGATACATTTAGGAAGAAAACTATTAAATACGTCGGTAGCCAGATTATCCATCTATATTTCCGACAATGCGCGAATATTTTGCCAAAGTGCCTTTTTAGTCACTTACCCAATCCGTCTTCAGAGTTTTAAAACACTTTTTAATCTCACTCACGCCCTTTTACCCACGTGCCTTAGGAAATTTTTGGCAACTTACGTCACGTCGCTCAGTCTAAAAGTATTGGTATTTCTACAAGCCTACTTGCACGTTGGTCTCGTTTTACTTCTTTTCATTATGTATCCTTTTCAATTCGTCATCCTCTCTGTTTCTTAATACTGTGTAGTTTTACTGCGTGTTGTTCCAAATAACAACCTCCTTGTAGCATACGTCTGTTTTTGTAACGTAGAATGATGCACAACATAGCTTTTACAGTAACGGCATCTTTGGTTGAAAAATAATGCTGCAAAACTGAATTATTGGTTGTCCCAGAAAAAAGTGCTAGAAGAGGGAATAATTCAGGATAAAAACAAGCAACGCGTTCCATGCAGATTCCTTAGGGTACATAACAAACGTTATAGTCCTGCAAAATAACATAAGATGTTGGTGGATCTTTGCTTAGCATTTACTCCCATGAAACACAATCATTTCAGGACTTTTTTCATCTACTTTACTGGAAATACGCTCAGAGTGTTAAAAGAAGTTACTGGAAGGAAGCGAGCCGTTTAGTGTGCTATGGTTATTTTACAGATATGTAAATAATATAGTTTAGTTCTCAAGAGCGTCTCCTTACACCTCCTCTGTCTCACACACACACATATATATATATATATATATATATATATATATATATATATATATATATAATGCAAATAATACTATCAAACAGGTTAGAGAATTTTTAATTCGTACTCTACGGAGATTCGAACCCAGGTCCGCGGGTAAACGGCACCCATCGCCTTGCCTGCACGCACCAGCCCATATTCCTTCACGACTAAGCACGCATCACCAAAAAATGATGGCGCTGAATCGGTGTTATATGCACTCGTGCGTAGCAGACACACTCGCATGACGACCTGGTAACTAATTCTCATCTATCTACAAATGAATGATAAATATACACCAGACAGAACGGAAAGTGCTATTCCTGGATTCTATAAAAGAATGCTTGATAATAGTAGGCAGAATTAATATTTAATACAAATAATACTATCATAAATATGCACGAGACAGAAGTATATAATTAATCCTATATACCTTGGTTTCTTTCATAGGAATCCGGAATGACTGTGTAGATAGATGAGACTTAGTTACCAGGTCGTCATGCGAGTGTGTCTGCTACGCACGAGTGCATATAACACCGATTCAGATTCAGTCGCATCATTTGTTTGTGATGCGTGCTTAGTCGTGAAGGAATATGAGCTGGTGCGTGCAGGCAAGGCGATGGGTGCCGTTTACCCGCGGACCTGGGTTCGAATCTCCGTAGAGTACGAATTAAAAATTCTCTAACCTGTATGATAGTATTATTTGTATTAAAATATTAATTCTGCCTACTATTATCAAGCATTCTTCTATGGAATCCAGGATAGCACTTTCCGTTCTGTTTGGTTCGGTGTGTAATATGTATATATATATATATATATATATATATATATATATATATATATATATATATATATATATATAAGCGATAATTTGAAACATATTAAACAACTGAACAAATAAATGTTATTCAGTTTGAACTGCTGCTATCTGTTCTTGTCAGAAAAAAATACATTTTATCGGCATCTACGACTTTAATAACACGCCTAAATGTTTCGAATTATATAATCGTGCCTTCTGCTGGTACAGAATGATTTACAAGCACTTGGCAAGAGCGACAACAATGCTAGTTAGACATCATCCGTCGATCCTCATCACCCTGTCCTTGGCTCTGAGGAAGGAATTTTGAATCAAAGTACTGCCCTCTTGGCACATGCTGGCATATCTCTAGAAATAGGTATTCCATATCTTGCAGTTTCATTAGCAAATGTAAGAACATAGTTCAAAGTCTCTTGCGTTATGGCTTGTGCTCTGGCCCCTCTATCATACAACTTGACCCCATATTTCGAGTAACAAACTGTTGCTACAGACTTTGAGATATTGCTGTATATAGGCAACCTTTCGATTTGTCCGAATATTTTTGGATACGATTTGGTTTAGAATAAAGTCTTATGACAGAGGGACCTGGCCACATGCATTGAAACTCTCTCTCTCTCTATATATATATATATATATATAAAGTTGCAATACGTTTATTAATTACTATTCGTAAATAAAATAAGTCCAAATTTGACAGTTATACGTTTTACAATACAAAACAACAACAAACAAGTAAGCAAGAATCGTGCACACTATCGATATACACGACTGTCGCATGTTCTATATATATTTTCCCAGTGAATGGTTACAAGTATGTGTGCACAGTGAATTTAGTGACAGTAGGGCATGCTTACGGTTTGTATGTTCAACATAAACAAAGACTCATACGCTCTGCAAGTGTTGTCTGGGTGTGCCGTGTTGACCTTGAATTCCTGGCATTTCAACGGTAATTAGCTTCCGTGAGTAATCGAAAGGACTTTGTTGAAATAATCATCAGGACTCTCCTTTAGCTATATACACTTCTAATATCGACCGTACGAGACACATTGCGTGTCTGATACCAAACACGAAAGTGCACCACTTTTAGGATTGCAGAATGAAGTTAGCTGGGAGATGGCAACCTACGGTCTTCGAAACAAGGATCTCATCTTTAAAGTGACCATTAGAGTGATGACATTGCACCGGAAATTATTTTCCAGACATTAGCTGGTATGATTATCAAGTGGAAAGTGTTTTTTTCTTCATATCAAGAAAATAAAAAATATTCAACAATATTTACAGATGGCTTCGGATAACCGACACTCATTAAAACCCATTGTCTTTGTAGTGCAAGCATACATAACAGTATTATTCGCCTACAAATATATTTCTCAGAAATGTTACGTTTTGTTTAACGCCTGTGAAAGCACAGGGATCAATTTTCCATCTGCGTTGTTCCTGTCGTTCTCGTTGTCGTTTTGACGTAAGCGTTAAGTTCTTGTATTTTGCTCAGTTTTATGCTCGAGCGACTACGTATTGTGTTTGCAGTTAGCTCAATTGTTCTGAAACTGTTTTCTGTACGGCCCTGAAACTTGATTATTTGTCTTGACGGGTAAAATGCACCAAAAACAAAGGTCACAACAACAAACTTTTCACGTTAAACTTGTTTCTTTCTTCTTCATTTAGCCCATTTTCTCTGACACTATTGAACATTGATGAAACTTAGTGGGTGTATACATCTTGGAGAGTATTACTTACAATAGTGACATACTTTTCACGCTGCATGTATTTTTCACGCTCAGTTCTATTGGCACAATTGTGTGTACAGTCATGAAATTGGATGGGCGTATTTATATTATGGATTTTAATCACCTCAGAGATCTACTATTAAGGCCTCAGTTACCTGTTTGTTTTTTTTTTTGCTCTACTGATAATACGAGGTTTTCGGACTATGCCACGACGGAGCAGGCAAGAGACCGGTTCCAGTGGTAATCTTGTCAATGCATAGAGTTTTGTTGCCTCTTGAAAAAGAAAAAAAAAAAATGCTTCATGCTAAATTTATTGTCTAACGCGACAACACCTCTGTCTTCAGGAGTTATCAAGCATTCATTGTGAATGTGGACACTTATTTATCTTCAACTTTTGAGGAGAAAAACACAATGGAGACAAATAAATTTACCTTTTGTAGCATGAGCATCTATGCTAATCCATTTAAACGAGTACTAAAATGACACAAAGAATACTTAGTTTGACATTTTCAAAGGATCGTGTTTTGCTACTCTTTTTTGGGGGATGATACCAAGAAAAGACGTGCAACAAAATATCTTCTTTGGACGTGGACGACAACTAAAAACTTCAAAATCTTTACAAATTTATAACTCACTCAGACCAAACTAAAAAACCATAATTTGCGAGTATTCACCTCTGAATCGTCGATTATCATAATATTGATCGAGTATTGACCCCAGAATTGTCGATTATCATAATATTGATCGAGTATTGACCCCAGAATCGTCGATTATCGTATTACTGGTCTAGCTCGCATCGTACCTATCATACGATATCGTAATATCATTAACACAAACTTGATCGTCGAATGCTACATATTGCTCAGATCCAGCCATATATTCGCAATTGCCTGACTGAAAATTCCGTCTGACTTTCCTGTGAATATGAAATGTTTTCTGACTGAACATTCCGTCTGACTTTCCTGTGAATATGAAATGTTTTCTGACTGAACATTCCGTCTGACTTTCCTGTGAATATGAAATGTTTTCTGACTGAACATTCCGTCTGACTTTCCTGTGAATATGAAATGTTTTCTGACTGAACATTCCGTCTGACTTTCCTGTGAATATGAAATGTTTTCTATGATTGTTCCCAAATGTTGAGTGAATGAATATGGTGAGCAAAACAGAGGAAGAGTAGTTTACAAGCTGCATGTGCGAAACGTGCATACTGTCTTCGCTGCCATCATAGCGACACTGATGTGTTTTGACAATCTGACATTCCTGTTTACTTTTAGTTGAAACGGAAACGTCTTTTCTCACCATATATTTCATAATTATCAGGTAAATATTATTTTCTGGACCCATCGCTATGCCTTTTCAGTCCCATGGCCATTAAGAATGTGGTATTTAGGTTGAACATCTAATAACCACCGTCGAGATAACAAATCATATTGTACGCGTGTGTGTTTGAACTGGAAAATAGTGACATTTGATTTTTTTTATCCATCGATAGAGAAATTTCTTTCCTTTAAGACATGATATTTAAAACATGTAGATATTTGGTTGATCATGATTATGAAATTGCATTATGGTTAAGACCTGATATTGCAATTTTCGGATAGTTCTACTTACATGTTGCTCAGCTGGTTTTACCTGAGTGTTGTTTGAAATGAGATAGCTTAACCTGTCGAGTTATTTAGTGCAGTAAGCTAGATCCCGCTTTTATAGATAATGCATGTTACAAGCCCCTTAATTAGGAAATGTCTTACTGTGTTGCTTGTTCCAAACAAAAGGTATTTAGGTGCCGCCAGTGCTGTCAATATAGAGAAGTGATTACTACACTGAAGACATCGCAACCAGATTCTACAGCTCGGGGTTGGGGTTTAAACAAAACATTTCGATTAGTAATATGATAGGTTACATTTATTGTCCACGGCGAACTAAAAACGCATAGCATGATTATTAATCGAGCTGATTTATTTAACAAAAATTAACAAACTCTTTTAAAATCCCATGTATTTTTGTTGAAGAGAGACAGGCGGATTGTTACAGTCAACCCTTCTCAATATGTTGCAGATGTGATAACTTTGTTTAACAATGTCCGAGTGTTTTTTGTGCCTATCTTAGGAAGCTGACACCATACGATGGAAAACAGACTGGATAAAATGTCATGTATTTCTAGCATGGTTTGTACAATGAACCTTTTATCATCGTCTAAATGTGAGCAGAAGAGCCAGTATGCGCACTTGTGACGATCTGCAGGGATCCAATTTAACTTAATTTATTCCGCTGTGTTACCGACTGCATCCAACGCTTAGCTAAACTGTGATATACCTGACAATGCTACTTTCTTGAGCCAAGACTGAGTTTTGTTTGCTGAAACATTACTTTTTACTTTTTATAGTTGTAGATAGGGAAACATTTTGTAACACTTTATTTACATAAATTATTTTTAAAACATTTGGTGCAATGGTCGTGAAACAGACGCTGTACCTTCGTCAACAATTTGGTACCGCAGACAGAGCGTGCATATTTCATATTTGTTTGCAGATAAGTTGGATAATAGATTGTGTTTAAAGTCTGGTTCGAATGACACCTGTTACATGGAAGTTTGGTTTAGGGCGCCTAGAAAACAAAAGATGTATAAAAGGACAAATATTTATGTTCGAAAAACTGTACAATAACCACTAAGATTCTTCTTTTTGACAGGACCACATTTTGACAAAGACTATTTTTGAAGCCATATTTTTCTAATGCTTCTCTTAGCGTGGAAAGTCAAGATGCGCAGTTGCTTTTTAATGAATTAGACAACGTTAGTCCACTTTTCCTATCTCAAAGCAGTCTTTTTCGCTTCTGAATACACTTAGTAAGAGCTCTACTTTTTGCCTTCATCAAATTCATCTTGTAGCGGAGTATTTTACGGATTATTATTGTCTGTATACATTAATTTGGTCAGTAAGTTTATTTGGCAAATTTGACATACTCTATAAATTCAAATTAAGCCAGGCTCGAAATTAAGACTGCCTTGAAACTAAACCATCCAATCAATACCAAATATCGAAAATAAATCACCTCTTAGATGTTTATGTGTACCCTTATAGCAGAAAATTTCAGAACTATGTATGAAAATCGTGCTATCTAACAGTGCATTAAGATCCAGCGAACCTGTTCTTCAGCAATGGCAAACACAAAATTCTAAACATTCTTTCAGGTTTCTGTAATTATGTGCACAAAATCATATTTTTTTTTTCTTTAAATCTCAATTTTTGCCCCCCAATTTGCCTCCTTCGAATGTCAGTCCTTTTGAAATATCACACGAGCATAACTTACAAACGATTAACGTAAGCGCGACTTACTTTCGAATATTTAGGTTATATCATCAATTTCCATTTCAATATATTAGACAACAGATGTTTCTTCGTGTATGTGAGCAGGTAGAGTAGAAAAATGACGGTGAAAGCCAAAACTCACGAGTTCGAATCATTGGGTATCATTTGCACGTGTCGTGTGTATTTTAATCGAAGACAAACGAATAGAGGAAGCACGCTCTTACGTAGCTAACCGTGTGATCCTGACTGAAATACATAAATTCGAAAGCAACCAGATTGTAAGTAAATAAACGGGTAGCCTTTGTTCTGCAGGCATTGTGCTAAGATGAGTGTCCCATCTTCCCAAATCAACCGAACTATTCAAAGGCCATGGCATTGATCTTGATATACAGCAGTTGTCACATTACATGTTGACTTAATGCACTTGCAGCCCACTAAATAAGAATAGCATGCGGTCGAAAATGGTTTTTGGAGATGAATAAAAATTGTATGCAACTTATATATACATGGACGAGTTAAATCGTATACTGGGCCAGTGTTACGTAGGGTTACGTCTGCCACCAAATGTGTTGTTTCTTAACAATTTTAGTTTTGCTGATGATATGTCACTGATAAGTCCTTCTATCACAGGTTTAAGGAAATTATTGAAGATATGTGAACAATACGCATTAGAGAATGATATCATCTATAATACACAAAAATCAGTATGCATGGTCTTTCAGCCAACTTCTTTTAAATTACCATCACCTCTCCCTGTACATCTTAACGGCAATGCTCTTACGTATGTCGACAGTTATATGTATTTGGGTCATATTTTGAAATCCAATCAGTCAGATAATGAAGATATGATGAGACATTATCGATATTTGTGTACTCGAACAAACATGCTTCTACGCAAATTTAAGAATTGTTTATTGAGTATCAAAATTAGACTATTAAAATCTTATTGCTGCACTATATATTGTGCTCCACTGTGGACAAACTTTAGTGAATGTATGAAAAAAAACTAGTAATTGGTTATAATAATAGTCTTCGTTTTCTATTAGGTCTTCCTAGATGGAACAGTGCCTCCAACATGTTTGTAAATTATAATGTATTCAGTTTTGAGGAAGTAATGAGAAAGTATGTATTCTCAATGATAACAAGATTAGCTAATAGTGAGAACTGTATATTGAAATCACTTTGGAACGATGACATTCATTTAAATTCTCATATTATTAGTAGATGGAACAAATTACTCTTTAAATGCGCCACTTAATTTCATTCTTAACAATGCAGGGCGCAGTTAATTGTTGTAGATGTATCTGTATACTTATACGTATGATATATATGTTCTTTTATGTTTACAATGTTTTACTTTATATCCGTATTTTAATTTAGATGTATGGACTATGTAGTCTGAAATAAAGAATTCTTATCTTCTCTTATCTTATATGAATTATTAGGCTTGATTCAGAGTATCATCCTCTATTCATCGTTGTAATATCACTAGGTATTAATATAATTTACCTAATGAATTACACTCTAGAAGGGATGCCAATATCTGTCTTCTCAATTATCCTACCTAATTAACACCCTTCATGAGATACCGATATATGCCCTGTCAATTAATTATTGATTGTTACTGAAGTCTTGTTTAGCTACTTATATTTTTAGGGAAATATATGCATTCAGCTTTCACAAACGTTCTTCGGTTAGAATGTGGTACCAAGTCACACATCAACGATATACTGGAAATCACTTTTGACATATATGTAACCTAATTCCGAGATGATAACTCGTCTCATTATTTCCCAATTAAAATTTCTGAATATGTTGAGTTTTAACCGTGGCTACTATTAAGAATATATTCAACGCATTAGTACGCAACAGGTTATCACTGAACTATGGGCAAGGAGAGAGAGAGAGAGAGAGAGAGAGAGAGAGAGAGATCTATCTGGTTTGTTTTGTTAGTTTCCTTTTTCTTTTCCTTCTTCTTGTGTTTCTTTTTAATCTGTATTACATTCTCTTTTGCAAATTTGCTATGTCATAGGATATTAATTACAAACTTCCACCGAAAGAAAAAGCGCCTGCAGCAGACGAAAGAGGACAGTGAACATACTACAGTGTAGTCAAGAAGTATAAAGCTATTTATTAACTGTACCTAACCTTGCCGAAAACGAACAACAGCTCGTACTAGATAATTAAGAAAGTAACGATTTAATTTGTTAAGAAACCATGTAAACTGATGCTAATGCGTTATTTTGTCAGTTCTTTTGAACGATTGATTCCATCACTTGGGTGTTGTTTAAGAAGTGCAAAGCGTATTTTTTCTTTCATACGCGCGGTCTGATTTAACACTGTTTGCTTCCATCATGAAAACTACATGTATAATAATAATCTCTCTCAGGTAACGCGGCTGGGTTTCTTTCGGCGCATGGCTAGACGAAAACAGAATGAGAATACAGTGAGCTGGTTGGTAGAAGAGCAAAAGGAATTTATCTTCGTATCTTTGCAATTATCCCTTTGAGTTCAGCTCATGGTGTCTTCAAGTTTTTCTTTATATCTGAATGGTATCCAATTTAGATACTTTGAGTTCAGCTTATGATTCTTCAATAGCTTTTCGGTATATCTGATTAATATCCAATCTGGATACTTTCCCAGAACTTTAAAAAAATAGATAAGTTTAGAAGGTTTTTAGAACTAACGTCCTACCTGAGTGGCAATACTCTCATTTTAGTACAGCACGTCTAGCCGAACTGAGAGAACCGTCCTTGCATCAATCTAGAGATGGCAACGCGTCTCCCACATTCCCGCGTTCCATAACTACTTCAGATTTTCAGTATGTTGTATCTGCTGAAATTTTATCCAAAGCTGCCTTCTTATTATCACAACCTGGGGATTCGAGATTTCATGGCGTATCTTGTATTCATGGATATCACGTAAGCAAGTAATTGTACCAGATTTACAAAGATAACTGACACCTTTGTTAATATAATCAGCTCGAGTGTGATAAATCCTAGTGTTCAAAGCAAATGATCTATTTCGGATGCAGAATATGTTTGTTATTACATTGGTCACAATTTGACTGGTTCCCTTAATTGTGGTAGGCTTCTTTAAGCTGTATCAAGTAAAAAAAAAAAAAAACACGAACTGCTTTACTATCAAGCTGTGATCACCTCATTTTCTTAAATGCATATTTAAAACGGCACGTTGTCATTTTAAATTTCTTAGATTTGTGAGTATTGCATTTCTTTAGACCATTGGTTTTCAAGTAAATGTGGAAAGTACGTTCGTTGATCCTTCACATGTCAGAATAGCAAATAACACTAACATGTGATCAGCCAAGCGGCAGAACATAACCGACGCACTAAAAAACCAGCTGTGCCAAACAACAAAAATACACAAGCATTCATCGGACCTTTTTAAATATACTCGATCTATGTGATCTTATTTTCGGAAAGGAAAGTGGTAAATGGTGTCATTGCGTAGAAAGAAATTGTTTAATTTTAAAATGTTAAGTCATGTTTTGTATGTGTGTCTTCTTCCGTGAACATTAGTTGGTTGAACTGGTCTTCTTTCGTGAACATTAGTTGGTTGAACTGGTGGCGAATTTCATGCAAATTTCGGGTAATAATGAGGATTCTGATTAATTGATGAAAGTGATTTGTCAGTATCTTTGACTGATTTATTTTTGGAAGGGGGTCAGTGATGTTTGTACAGTATTATTATACACGTTGGAAAGCTTTAATCATCATGCTCTGACCTCCTTGTAAGTATCGGGTAACTAAGTCCCAAATCATGATGTATACAATTCGGTTTGTATTCACTGTCCATTGATAAGAATCATATTAATGGGGGTTTTATTTTTGATGGTAGAGATTGTTTGACACCCTAATTGTCTGCACAATGTAGAGGCATGTACCTGGATTATCAGTACATTATCAAACATAACGAATTTTTATTTTATTTTCATGAATACACTATTACGACATGATACAGGTGTTTTTTTTTTTAGTGCTAGCTTCAAACCAATGAACAGGAGAAAATGTCGGTTCCAAATTAATTTTCATCATGTTCATTTGACTACAGATTGAAACCAGAGAATTGATAAGACTGAAATTAGCTAAGAATGCTTTGCGCTAAAAAAAAACAAAAAACGATGTTTCACTTCTTCATTTTAACATCTGACTTTAGCATTCATGGTCCATGATGCTATGCAGTTTTACAGGATTCCCAGATCGGTCAGATCTGGAGGTTTCCAATATGACGATTAAAATGTCACATATCACCAAGAAATATCATTGTTGTGTTCTTCATCTGCACAGTACAGCTGTAGTTATAGAGACGTCACGATCTTTTTCCTTAGAACTTGAGAGCCCAATAAACCGACCAATCAAGCTATAGTTACTTCTACTGCAGAATTAGCTATTTGTACACACTGCGCAGGTTCAAGAGTCTTGCAAGGTAAACAATATTAGCCCCAGTTCTCCTTATTCAGCTGGTGTGCTGAGAAACGATAGGAGACCATAGCTGTGGAGTATAGTAGTTGCGCGATTTATATAAATGAGTATGTGCTATCGGAAATTTCTGTGACTGGATAGTAAAGAAATCCTGTAAGATCTTAAAACGTCACACACCGCAACAATAACGTGGAACGTCCAAATTAAGAAGTCAAAGATGGCGCTCAGCGCCAAGGCATCCTCCGATAGACTGAACTAGGTTTGCAAAAAAAATATTTTCTTAAGAAATTTAGGCAAGAGTCCAACAGTCATAGAACGTGATCATGTGAGTACCGAGAAAGAATCAAGACAATGTATACAAACTTCACGCGGATTAAGAATTTCAGATGTGGTCATGTGTCTTTCAAAGATTTGTAGCATAAAATGAACTTCATAGAAAAAGTCATTATGCAAGATATGATACGTTATTTATATCCGAGTCATTAATATTCAACAAACCGAGACAGAAACCATGACAAGTCCAAGACTAAACCCTATTTCAAGTGGGTCCGATTCTGGGGCGGTTATTTAACTAGAAGTAGGTTTGTGTTCGTACTGGAACCAGTAAAGTAGGCAGAGGCTGCATTATTTATTTTATTTGATAGGTTAATATTTCAGCAGCATATATTATTTTAAGTATGTATGTTTTAATTAAAAAGTTACGTTTTTGAACGTTTGTACAATTTTTCATAAATTTGTTTCTTCGACTAATCAACTGTCTGTAGAGACAGCATAATCTGTTTAACATTAATACCTATATTTGAAACGTTCCCAAATTAGACTGCAAAATCATCACTTTTGTCAAGATATTATACGAATTATTTATAACCATTATAGGCGTCGACAATCTGCAATCGATATATTTTTCATTTTACGCCGCGCGAATTCATGCAATTCTATCTCCACCCAGCAGAACTATTTTCCCCTCAATTTTATTTTGACTCCCTGCCAGTTGTCTGAGTCAGAGCGAATCGCGTAATTGTCTAGAGAAGCTAGGGTCTACATTTCATACTTCGCTTTCGTCTTTTCTTTTAAATTATGGTTGTATTGGAAAAAAAAAAAACCTTCTTGGCGAGATTCATTGCGAAGCTCTGGCTCAAATATAAAGACTGTTTTCCTTCACTGCACGCTATATTAAAGGCTAAAATATTATGCTCAATCTTGTCTGACACAATAGATAATTGGAAATCTAAGGTAGCTACCGTTTCTGGTATTCGTGGCCCCAGAATTGTTGGTAGTTTTTATTGTCTGAGGGAACTTTATTTTTGTATGGTAAAGTAATGGACCTTTTTGCAGTCATGCGACTTCTTTTAGGCAAGATTTCCTTTTCTTTATTTTTAGTATTTCAGGAAAGATTGGCCGGATCTATTTGAGGGATTGGCACGTAGCAGTTTATTTTGAAACGATGTTTTTGACATTTCACGCTCTAGGATAGGCTACCTTGACATGTATGTTAATTTTGTATCGGTTTTTACGACTGTTTTACACACAACCAGGATTTTACATAGGGTATTATGTTATAATGAATATACTGAAAGTTATCTTCAAAATGGGAAGGTTGGAAATTCTTTTGGGCAAGAATATTCTTTTAGTTCCTTTTCCAAGACATTTATTTTTGGAAAATAGCAATTGGCATATAGATAGATATGGGAATCAAAACTGTTTCTACATCAAAATTGAGATAGGAGGTTTCTTTGTTTCAATACAAATACGAGCTGTGTACCTAAAGATGAAATGGTTGTTTTGTTGCAGTTAAGGGGGTCTCAAATCGAGTTTCCTGGTATGGATCCAAACCGGGGGTGGTGCGTGGGTGGGGGAGGGTACGCGTGAAATGCAAAAGCTTCTGGTGGCTTCGCCCACAGACCCTTGCCTATTTTGTCTTCGCCCCCCCCCCCCACCATTAAACAGTATTTCTGGTTCCGTCAGTAAACCGTTTTATTTTCTGCTATGCAACACATCATTCCATTCACACATCTTCAGTTAAACTCATATGTTACAAATGAGTGTATTCACATTTGTTGTGACTCTGAAGTCTTGTTAACTTGGTTAGCTTTTTTAATTAACTGTTACATCCTTCAGGCCTTGCGTCATTCGAGTTCGTGTCACGCATGTCAGGACTAATTTCTCTCTGAAAATAGTAGGTATATGCAAAGTAAGTAACAGAAGATATATTTACGCATTTTGTGATTTTAATTTCAACATTAATGGACAGGTGTTGGCAATATAGCTGGAATCTGCATGATTGTCAACACCCGACATCAGGTGCGTCGTAAAATTTCGCATGAAGCAAAGCTAATGGTAATTTCAAAGGAGAAACACCGGTGGGTTACTTGCACGAATCTTTAGAAACTTTGAATGGAAACATAACAAGATGAAAATTAATGTGAAACTGTAGGTCTCTATGGTGAGCTAGTTAAACACGAAAAACTCGCCTTAAAAAAAACAACAACTATTCTTTTGTTTGCAGTTATTGGCATATTTTTATTCCAATGTTATTCCAAGCTTGGTTTTTCAAAAGATCAGATTCTGATAATCAAGGAATACAATAAGCAGACATCGTTATAAAAAGGACATATTGATGTTTGTCAAGAACAGAAAATTTTTTTGATAGTAAAACTCTTTGCGCTTATTGGTGATTATTTTTTTGGGGTGGGGTGGGGTTGATGCAGGCACTACAACTAATTGTTTTGGAAAATATTTTCTTTTATACAGTTTTATGAGCTTTCATTTTTCTCCTTTTTTAAGTCAACATAAACATATACATCTAATATCTCTCCTGCTACATATGGCTGCCAATCTGACCCTAAAAAACATTCTTCCGCGACAGATCCCGTGATGCTCACCACCACCCCATGTGCTATCAGCGTCATTAGGCATGACCTTCGTGTGAAATTTAGGAATACTGTTTTATTATTATTGCTTTCTAACATATTTACATCATGACTTAGCAAAGTTTATACAAACAGACACACAGACACACAGAC